>AYEL01089480.1:0-133533 GCA_000484575.1 Olivierus martensii | reverse complement strand
AAAAAAAAAAAAAAACATAATAATCAGTAAATTAATATATACCAAGTTAAAATAAAACAAAAAAAATTATGAGTTGCAAAAACTTGTCTAAGAACTTTGAGAATTTCCTTAAAGATATTTTTTTTAGAAAGAAAGATCTAAATATTTTAAAATCAGAGATTGCTTTTCAAATCCGGGATAAACTACAAATATAAGTTCCAGAAAGTCATAAAGAACAGATTTGTATACTTATAAAATATCGATTTGCATGTATAAGCGTTATTACAGAATTATTACTCCAAGGACGATCAATATTTACGTTCGGTTTTATATAAATATTTTTATTTTTTATTTTTAACAAAATGAAATAATATTAAAGCAATGCATAAATAAACAAATTTATATGGATATAAATTAATTTAACTCAAACAATCGAGAATCAAAACTTACGTTGGCATAAATTAACTAGTTTCTTATTAATAAATGACTGTTAACTCGAACCTTTACAATTCGTAGTATCAGTGAAACTTGAGAAAATTTTATTTTGAATAGAGGATATAAACTTTCTCAAGTTTCTGTTTGATGAAAGATGTGAACAGTTTATACTATATAACTATTGTAAATATGATTAAACTTTTATAATCACCATTATAAAACGGCTTTAAAATTTGGTAAAATAATAATAATATTTATTAATGATTTTTATTTCTATACTTAAAAAAACTGATTTACCATTAATTAATATCATTAAAAATAAAATACAATTAATGCAATGATTTCCAAACTTTCTGTGGCTGTGTCATGGAGCCCTCATTTTCATAGCAATCTAATTTTATAAATACTTTCTACTTACAATTTAATACTACAAAAAATATACCATACTTTGTATAAATGTAAAGTTCATACATAAAAAAATATATTTTTTATATGGATTGTAATAATTTTTAATACAATTAAACAAATCTTACAAAAAAAAAAAACCAAAAATAGAATACATGTTTAATATAACATAATATTTAATGTGATGGGTGGGTTTGTTTTTCGGCACAAATTCTCTCAAATCGAAACCAAAAATAGAATACATGTTTAATATAACATAATATTTAATGTGATGGGTGGGTTTGAGGCACAAATTCTCTCAAATCGGGGTGTCATCGAAGATATCGCTGTTCTCAGTTCTTTTTCAATCACTAAAGCAGATCGATATTTTGTCTTTAAAACAGCTTTACCAGAATGTTTATGGATATATGTATTTATAACTCTTTTGCAGATTAAATTTTTTTCTGACCAATTTGTATTTATTGTTCGTTTGTCTCAAAAATGATGTTTTTGTTAATTCTTGTGCGGTCCCTTTGCCATAGACTAGCCCCTATAGTTTGGAAAACACTACAATAATGAGTTTGATTCTGAAGTTATGACTTTACCGAAATTTAAAAAATTTATCTCAATTATTTTATTAATATAATTTTAATTATAATTATGTTCTTGTAGATATGATAAATCAAATTTATTTAATTTTCCATAAATATAAAGTCTTTGCATCAGTATGTTATAATAATACATCGCGAATTATCGCATAATCACAATACAGTATTTAAATTAGATTTTTTTTAGAAAACTATAATAAAAAATAAAAGATTTGTTGTCTTTTTTTATATCTGTTTAAATTTTTACTTTGACATTTCTTTTTTCTATCTATCCGGAAGCGATATACTATAATTCCTTTAACAAAAAAATGTTCTTTTTTAAAAAAAAAAACAATTTTAAAATCGACCCTTTTATCTGATTATATACATTGTTGAAGAAAGCATGCACTATTAAAAAAATTTTGAGTGCGAATTTTGTATAAGATTAAGCAATAATTTTGAAAATTCTTTAACAATAGTACAACATTCTGCAATATCATCACAATCGAGCGATTTAGGAGACAGTTAATAGAAGAGACTATAAATTACAGCAGTTCATGTACTAGAGAGTATCTGAAACAATTGAAAAGAGAATTAAGTATGGATTCACTACATTTCACACAGGATGTACATCTAAGTAAGACAAGAAGACGATAAATAAATGTAAATGATATACTGTACTCCTTGATTTATTCCATTAAAGCAAAAATAAATACAACAACAACAACAACGGAGGAAACAGAATAAAATCAAATATATATATATATATATTTTTTTTAAAGTTGATAAAAAAAATTCACTTTAAACTAACATTTCAGACTTACAACTACTGTATCTAAATCTATTCTTACAAGAGTTAACTGTAAATCGTTTGTACAATGAATAAGAAGTAGAAAACTCTTTGAAAACTGACAATGAAAAAAAAATCTATAAAAAACTTAGTCTCTAAAATACAGATTCAATATATAATTCTTATCTTATGTATTATCGCCTTAATTTTAGCTTTAAAAAAGATGAAACAGCTATATTTCATGACAAAACTGACACAGTACTCATCTATAACCAGGAAAAATTCTAGAATTATAATAACAGAATAAAAAATGAAAAATAAATACTGATAGATAAATTCTATTTTGCACAACTTAAATATTTCTGATTTTAATATTTAAGTATTTTTCTGATTAAAAAAAAATCAGAAATATTTAAATATATTTTATTATAAGTAATTCTTATAAAAACTTAAAAAGTGAATTAGAGTTTTACAGATTTATAATGAAGATAGCTAAGAAATCCATCTAAATCAGTGGTTCCCAATCTTTTGTTGGCCATGCCCCACCTAAACATCTCTAAAATCCTGATGCCTCCTGTGACATATAATTTTTATTATTCAGAAAGTGAACTCCTATTCACGTGGAGGCAGCCTAAAAGGCCATTAACTTGGTCTAAACAAGCTTCCAAAGAACATGGCATTCATGAAAGAGAAAAATAAGAGAACGAAAGGACAGTTGAAGTACTAAGAAATTGTTAAAAAAATAATAACATACGAAAAAAACAGCAAATAAAGTTTCAAAACTGCCATGTACATTCTGATTTTAATTTTAAAAATGTGTGTGTCACAATATATATTTATTTACTGTATATGAGGCCCTTAGAACTATAAAAAATGCAAAAAAAAAAATTCACAATTAATAACTCATTCTCGAATTGCCACCCTTTAAAAATCAAATTGCGCTCCACGTTGAGAACCACGGATCTAGATGAAACTGAAACAGTTAAATATAGAATTATTAGGAAATCTAGAATTTTAATTTCTAAAATAATTATTAAAATATAACGTTATTTATTTATTTATTTAAAAAAATTAGAAAAACAAGCAACATCAAATTATCCTATTTAATAACACTTATTTTAATTATCTGTAACTTTCATAATTTAACTTATCTATTAGCAATCTCATTACAGTAGATTATTACGTATTATTTGAAAGAAGAGATGATGACGTTATTAGCAATATAAAATATATAATAAATGAATACGCGAAGATAGTTTTCCATTTGGTAAATGGTAATAAAGGAAGTATCGACTGACACGAAACTTTCTTCATTACTTATCTTTTGTTAGATAAATCGTGTTTCGGAATAATTTTCCATTACAAGAAGACATTTTTGAAGTTTAGAAAAGCCATTTTCAAAATGGACGATTTATATTCTGTATATATACATATATATATATATATATATTTTATAAAGTAAATTGTTATTAACATATTATATATACATATATATATATATATTAAATAAAATCAAGTAACTCTTATTTTTATTTCTTACTAACAATTTTTTAATCGCATTTTTTTTTCTCGATGACATTCCCGATTTTTTATTCTGATAAAAATCTACTTATTTATATCTAATAGGGGGAAAATATATAGAGAAAAGTTTAATTTTTCACTGGAACAAAGCTTTAACATTTCGTAAATTATATTCGGATAATTATGACGTCATTGCCAATTTGTAACGTTAATTTTGCGTAAATTACTCCTGCAACACGATTTTACTTTAATTATGGTAATTTGATCTTATATGTTAGTTACATTTTAATTGTTGATTATATCGAAACACCGAAGAAGAGTGGAACAAAAGTCTGTTACGAAAATCGTGATGCATGAATTATTAATTTTCCTCAAATTTCACACATCGTATTGTAGGAAAGGAGGGCTTTCACAGCCCTAGCACTGCGGCCATCAGTGATCTATTATTCACCCCCAACAGGATCATTCCATAAAAAGTCCTGTCTTAATAACGAAAGATAGTATCTTCTTTATTTAAAAAAATTTGAAAAAACAAGCAACATGAAATTATTCTATTTGATGTTTGGGTTTTCTGGTTATCCTACTGTTTTTCTGAGTTATCATATTTGTTGTTGCTTGTTTTTTCTGGGTTTCTGTTATCCAAAGGTTTTTTTCTGGGTTATCCTATTTGATGTTGCTGTTTTTTCTTGATCATCTCGAGTGGCATTTTCCTGCACAAGAAGATCTTTCGGTGCAGGAAAATATCACCCAAGCAGATCATGCCTTAGCTCTGAAAGGATCACACATTCACACAAAATATTAAGAGGAGTTTCAACTCCATTTTGACATCATCTACAATTGGGACTATCAACAATCCCAATTAGATGAAGATGCCTTCTAAGATGACAGTGCCCTATAAGGAGCCTAATTTCAGTTTTTATTATTGAACAAGAAATTTGTTTTATCTAAAATCCCTCTTACGATTACGTTTCAATTAATCTAGTCTAATTTTTAACCTTTTAAAAATATATATAAAGAAAATTGAACTTACGATTTAAATATGGTCAGTCTCGATTTTCACAGAAACAATTTTTGATTATTATTCAATATCGTATAACCTAGTCGACTGTTAAAACAGCATTTTATTCATAATTACTTTTTTTAAAGAATTTTTTCCTCAATTCAAAAATGAGAGAGAGAGTTAGCATATAAACTTCAAATTTTTTTTAAATGTCAAATTCGAAGTAAATCGATTCAGCAGTTTAACTTCTTTTGGACGGATATCATTCAGTTATGCAACCGAATTGCATCTGGCAACAAATACTTATTGAAACAGGTTCAGTTTGCATTTACTATAAGATCCAGTTAAAAATTTTGGCTATTCCTTTAAAAAAATATTCAATATAGAAGAAATTTCACATGCCAATTTTCTTTGCGATAATCACTTAAAATCGGAACTTTTTAATCGAGAAAATTTTAATAAAACTTAACTCTTTTATCTATTTACAACAGTAAACTGTAACTGTAACTGTAATTTAACAAAATTACAGTTTACTAAAATAAATAAAATTTCTGTGGTAAAAATTATAAAACTAAGAAATTCCTGACAATTTTTATCTTATAAATTTAAAGATTTAGAGGAGATAAAAATCTGTTGAGGAATATTTTATTAGTTTTGGTTTGTAACAAAGACATATGTTCTATCACTCTTAAAAAAAAAGTGTGAGCTCAATCACGTTCACATTGCTGCTCTTTTGGATAAGTACATATGACTCTGAAGTAAAATTGAAAATAAAATTATCAGTTTCGTCTATAAAAATTTTAAAGAATTTTATTCATATAATGGTGATTTCATTTGTTATATATCGCAAAACTTCGCGTGGCATTAAAATAAGCAAAGCGTGACGTCAAAAGCGAGTGTGGAGGGATTTTTCTCCACGCAAGTGAAGAAAAATCACAAAAAAATTGAGCACATGGTTCAATTTTTTTTTGTAATTTTTTCTTCATTTAATAAAGTTATAATGAATATTAAATTTTCCTTATTTGTAAAAATATATTTATGGCTTTCGAATAATTTTTAAATAATTGTGAGGGACAGATTTGGCCCTTCAGTCTCAAAAGTTTGCTTATTCTAGCCTAATGATTTTTGTTCCTTAATGTATATTTAACATGAAAAATGAGAATTCCTCATATTTAATAGATTTTCAATTTAATTTAAAGTTAACTCTGAGTGTTGTTTGTAAAATAAATTTAATAATAGATTACTTTTAGACTAAAAATCGTTAAGTTTGACAAATAAGCTCCATCGGAATATTGATGCCTACTTGGGTTAAAAAAAAAAAAAAAAAAGAAGAGTTAAAAGATAAAAAAAATAAATCGGTTTTAGCTTCTTAATAACGGTTTCACAATTAAAGAACCACGAGTTCTTTAAAAGCATTTTTATCCAGTTTTTAGACTAGATTGAAAATTTTTAACAGAATTTTAATTTTATATTTTTGTCATCGAATTAATTATTTTATCAGACTTTTCTACTTTTAATGACATCATTCTTTCCTTTAATGTTTTTGCGAATTTTCCCGTAAATAAGCGATTGTTCGCATATTTAAAAAATAAAATAAAATAAAATAAAAAAAACTCGGATGTAATATATAATCATGAATTTTAAACGGAAGAAAAAAAAAACGAATTAATTTTTAATTTCGAAATATTTTTCCCCGAAAGAGAATTATAAGTGTGCTCATAAAAGAATCCATTGACTTCAACGCTTTCTTAATGGCTTTGAAAGGCATTGACTAACAGGGCGTGACTCAGAAAAGATCTAATTAACTTTAGATAAATAAAAGGATCTGAAAGGACTTTCCTCTTATAGAAAATAAATCGAAAGTAAAAATATAAAAATAATTACAATCGCTGAAACTTTATAAGATGGATAAGCAGATAAAATTTTCAAAAAATAAAAATAAAAACGATGATGATATCTTATTAGCAGTACTGTGATGTTTTTCAGTGAAGCCATCTACGAAGGCGTTTTTGCAGAATTAAATTTCGTTTTTAAATAAATTAAACGCAGTTAAAACAAAAATAATATTCAGATACACAAGTCATAAATAAGTAAATTATGCGCTTCAACGGCTTTTTATTACTAGGAATAAAACAAAAAATGAAAATCCCGATCTATTATTTTTCGTATTTTTTTAAGCTCTCGGTAATTTCGTTATTATTAAATTTTATCATTTAGATAATTATTAAATATATATATTTTTTTTCGCTAGAAGCAATTTTTTGATAAAAATAAGTCTAGTTAACCTCAAGGTCAACAATCTATACACGTTTTGCTTCTTTATATTCATCGGTTAAAAATAAGACGTAGGAAGCTTTATAAGGCAATTAATGAAAAATTATCGCTTTTAAACAAATATCAGCGTAAACTCGCACTTAATGATAAAAAAAAAAGAATTTTTTTTTTTAATCTACAAATTCTGATATGAAGATGCAAATTCATAAGGAAGCAATTTTGGTAAAGAGTCTATCGTTCGAAAACGTAGCTCTCGTACAAGTACTTAAAAATATCTTTAAGACAGCTTTATTAAAGTTGAGAGTAGCTTTTTATTTTTACTGTTTACACACTTCACAGATACGACGAATTTATATCAGCTTTCTAAAAAAAATATATATATATATAATTATTTAAATGGTAGAAAGTTAAATAAATGAAAGTACGTTTATTGAGTTACGTAAAGGTGTGGAAAGATAAACTACATTGACCCGTTAACTCATTCTATTAGACAGAAATGTTAACATACGTTTAGCGCGTATTTAATGTTTATTTGATTGATATTAATAAATGCTTACCCGAGATGAATTGTTTCCCATCTCTGTGCACAGCTGATTGTTATATCCACCTCATCTCTCCCCCCCGAGCGGCGAGATCATCAGAGAAGACAGAGAGCGAATAACATCCAGCGCTAAAATGGCGATATTCGGCCGACCACAGGGTAGAGACAGAGAGAGATGGGGATCCAGTTGTGACACGAGGTTTGTGCGCAGGCGCACAGGTGTGCTATATTCTGATGGATGGTGTTAGTGACAATCTGCTGCTTTGTGTTGCTCGGAAGCTGCAGAAAACAGCAGATTTTCGCTAACACCGGATTTATTGTTCGCTTTCTCATGTTCTATTCTTATATTAATATCAGCATGCTGTAGAATACATCGTATAATGGATAATTTTTTTTTTTTTAAATTTGCAATTTATTTTATATATTTCGACGAGTACTTGAAAATATTATTATTATGTAAAAATTTATTCATTTTTTATCAAATTTTTCTTATATAAATGTATTTTTTTTATTGGACAGTCTTTCAATTTTACGATTAATAAAACCTTTTAATATGAAAGCCTGTATATAACTGAGAATGAAACCCTCAAATTTTTCTTATATTAAACAAAAGGGGAAAAGGGATGGATGCCAAAATGATGTATCATAGCATGGCCCACAGAAGACTAGCTGGAGAGACTTCTTATGTAAAGTTGATGGTGGTCAATTTCCATCCTTGCACCTTTTTCTTGCTAGAAGCTGTTTCCTCCCCAAATCTGAGCATCGTTTTCCTACTGTGAGGATCCCTGCCTTCTATTTCAGGATTCCTGATTTTTCTTCACTTCTCAATGTCCGTTCACACAAACTGCTCCCATTGGTCCTCATTGTATTTATATCCAACAGTGGAATTTTCAGGGTTGCAGGTGTTTGCTGATTTGAGACAGCGTCTTTTTTTTTTCTTTCTGTGACAGCTGCAAGCAATAACTCAGAGCATTTGAATAGGTTTGACAAAGGGAAGTTCTTATGTGTTGATTCAGTTGGAGGATATTGTCTATTACAGCTTCCTGACAGGAAGAATTTGATGATCCCACTTTCTTTCAAGTTTTAACAATACCTTTAGATTGGGTGCATTTTAGTATCCATACAATGTATGAGGCTATAAACTAATACGAAGAAATATATTTTTTTGTGAAAGAGAGTATAGTAAATCAATTAAAAATACAAAGAAATATATACAGAATATGATAAAAATTATTAAAAAGGACACAAATATAAAATAAAAAGTAGAAAAAGGGAGATAGGAGTTACCTGAGCTCCATATTATTATGATGCAGTTTTAGGTTATTACCAAACCTAAAATATTTAACCAAATATTCAGGAAAATAATGTAACAACTTTTATGACTATCAGCCAAAAATAGTTTAAATTCATTAATATTATATTCATTAATTTTGGTTTATGTAGAGAGATTATAATGATTTAATAAAGTTCACTAGCAATTATTTATATTTAAAAAATTTTTACTGATTTAAAATTGAAAAACTTTTAAATTCAAATGATATAAAACGTTTTTCATTTTTGCAATTTGCAAATGCATAATGATTCAATTAATTCTAATAAGAGAAATCATTTAAATTAAATGTTTTAAATTACAGATGTATTTAGAAGGAAGTCCTGTAGTGAAACAGAACAATGAAACTGCTTTGAAATATTTCACAATGGCAGCTGAAAAGGTATTAGTATAAATAATAATTTTAATGATTACTTTTAGATCAGCCATTCTCAACCTGCAGCCCGCAGGCCGCATGTGGCCTGCCAAGCTTTTACGTGCGGCCCAGATTGCATAGTCATGAATTTAATGAAAGTGTGGAATTCTTCCACATAAAAAAATAAAAATTCTGATGTTAAAAATTTTTTTTTTAAATCTGGAAAAATTAAAATTATTGGAATTTGCAAGTCCTTCCTGAAGCACTCACAAAATTTTTTTCACATGACACCAACCAGTTGCCGATTGCTGATAAAGCATGTTGCAGCCTGTTTAATGTAGCAAACAAATGTACGTGGCCTGGGGGAAAAAAAAAAAGGTTGAGAATTGCTGTTTTAGACAGACTGCTGATAAAGCATGTTGCAGCCTGTTTAATGTAGCAAACAAATGTATGTGGCCTGGGGGAAAAAAAAAAGGTTGAGAATTGCTGTTTTAGACAGGGTTTGGATGAGATTTGCTGTATGACTTATTTATACAGAAAGTACAACTGTGTTTTTAAATATTAAGTAATATTTTCCATAGAAATTTGTATTGGAAAAAATGTGTTTTTTTGGATATTCTGAGAAATTATTACGGTTAAAATCTCATTTTTTTTAAATTACTTTATTATTTTTTACTATTATATTACAAATTATACAGTTAGTAATTTTATTTAGTTTTGTTATAGTATAGATGCTCTTTAAGTTATGAACTTAATTTGTTTGCGAGTTTTGTTCATAACTTGGAAACTATTTTTATGAAGCATTCATAATTACTGAAACTAATGCATATACTATACTGTGTAATATATTTCATAATTGAATTAAAAATTTCTTATTGAATAAAAAATTCTTATTATTGAGTGAGAATTTTTTTTTTGTATAAATTTGGCCATTTTGAAATACTGTATCTTGAAATAACTGTAGTTATACAGTATATTTGTTTCTAGAGCATTCTGCTATCATATTGTTTAAAATCCCTGAAGATAACTTAACGTATAAATGAATTTCTTCATTTAATTCATGTATTTTTAAATGTTTTGTACTAGAATTGAATGAAGCATTCATAATTACTGAAACTAATGCATATACTATACTGTGTAATATATTTCATATATTTCATAAATTGAATTAAAAATTTCTTATTGAATAAAAAATTCTTATTATTGAGTGAGAATTTTTTTTTTGTATAAATTTGGCCATTTTGAAATACTGTATCTTGAAATAACTGTAGTTATACAGTATATTTGTTTCTAGAGCATTCTGCTATCATATTGTTTAAAATCCCTGAAGATAACTTAACGTATAAATGAATTTCTTCATTTAATTCATGTATTTTTAAATGTTTTGTACTAGAATTGATATTTATAAACATATATTCATCAAATTTTCCTAAAGTTATCAAAAAAATTATTCATGTTATAAAGGTCAATCAAATTGACCTTTATAAAATAAAATTTGAATTTTTATTGTTCCTTTCAAAGAATTATCTATATTATTTTAAAACTAATAATCATCAATTTATTTCAAATTTGATACTATTTTAGTCAATAATAAGAAGCTATGTTTGTATTGCTACATAACAAACCTTTTCATAATTAACTAGGAAAAAGTCCAGCATTTTCAAAGTTTTGCTGTATAGTAGGTCCCTGATTTATGCAGTTAATTCATCCAAAAAATTTTCATTTAAGTCTAACAATACTTAAATTTGATATACTTGAATGAATGCATTAGCAGATTGATTGGTCAAATGTATGAGCATATTTTAAGCACAGAAAAGAAAATTTAAGGCTATAACTAGTATTTTTGCATAAAAATAAATTGTTTATCGAATTTTTTAATTTATGTTTTATGGAAATTCAACAAAAATAGAGATTTATACCTCTGTATATATCTAAAACTATATAGACCAAAACCGAGTAAGTTGGGTAACTACTGTATTGAGGTTTTATTACTATTTATTATATATAATTGTTATGTATTTTATTATTATGCATGATTAACAATTTTACAAAACATTTATTATAAATTTTTAGGGTAATCCTGTTGGTCAGAGTGGTTTGGGTTTAATGTATTTATATGGAAAAGGAGTTCAAAAAGTAAGTTTTAATTTTGATATTAAATTTAATCTTTTTAAAAATAAATTCCAATAAAAGTAAACTCAGAATTGTTTAGTCCTGCTTAGATGATCATTATCTGATAATCACAAAGATGAATCTGTATGAATGGATGAATGTAAGAAGAAAAAAGAACTGCAGATGGGATTGAAAGTAAATCTGCATGTAAAGAAAGAATTATATGTGAGGAAGATAAAGTATAAGAGTTAGTTTAATAAATGAGAGCAATGTGGAAATGTATATATTAATATACACTTTAAGCCTGTATTGTGTGGTGGTGATTGTAAAAAAAAAAGGTAGCTCATGAAATGAGAATAGATTAGAAAAAGAGATCATTCTGCTAGTAACTGCTAATAAAATGATGAAATGGCACATGTTACAGCAGAAAAGGTATTATGTAGAAATACTAAATGGAATGTGAATGAGTATAAGAGGCAATGAAATAGAGTGCTTGAGTAGTGAAAGATAGTAAAGTGAGGATGGAAAAAAGAGAGAGATGAAAAATGCAGAATAATTTTTAAAGGGAAAAAGAGGATGTTTTGATAATATATAAGAATTTTAAGGAAGAAACAAGATGAAAATATGTTTGGTGTGAAAGATAAGAAAGAATACAAATGATGGAATAGGTCTGTGCTGATTGATAGATGGCCAAGAATATTTCCATGAGCTTTTTAAGCCAATTAGAAAGAAAATGAAAATGATAAGAACAGTAAATGTGAATATAAGAGAGTAAATCAATGTTAGAGAGATTATATCAATAAATGCAATTAATATCTTTAATAAGGTAAGAGCTCTAATATGGATATGATAGTTGAAATGTGAAGAATAGTAGAAAACCACTCTATTTTTTTCATTTTATATTTGAAATAATAATTTATTTGTTTTTAATTATTTTTATTAATTTATCAGAAGTATGTTTTTTGTAATTTTTATATTAATAAATGCGTAAAAAGATAGATCTAAGACATTTTAATGATTCACAACTAAATAAACTAAGAAAGTGGTGTCCTCACGAACGTGTTAAGAGAATTTTTTTTTTTATTTGGGCACGTCCCGCATTTCAACATAAAATATCCGGTCACTTTATACTATATTATAAAATGTAACCATGATTATAAAAAAAAATTCTAGTTTTAACACCAATTAGAATACAGTTGAATATTCCCAATCCGAAATCCGTAATTTCGTTTTCATAGCATGTGGAAGTCTTTGGATAGGACTATGATTCACTGTGTGAAAAGATGACGCAATAATGTGCGTGCTGGCTGGTGCACGATAGTGATTCAATAAATCGTCAAATGTCAGTGCGAGGTGTCTATGATTATTTATTTCCGTTTTGTTGTTTATATATCGTTAAAAATGTCAAAAACATTTGACAATGAATTTTATTTTATGTTTTTTATTTCTCTTCAACATATAATATTGCAAAATCCGAAACAATCTCGGTCCAGAGCATTTCGGATTAGGGATATTCAACCTATAGCTTCAAAAATCATCTGGAGTAAATAAAATCACCGCATTTTAGAGAATTTTCCGCGACAATAGTTTGCAAAATTAAACGCTTGAAATATAAATGTAGTATGAAAATGAAAAGTAGTCAAACTTTTCGACGTTATCAGACACCATGAACATTTACATTAAAAGATTGAAAAATAAATCCTTATTTAAAAATAGTATCGATACAAAAACAGTATTGATATTCAGTAAATATCGAAATAAATACATCGATACATTTATTTCAATATTTACTGAACAAAAGTATCGAACTGAAGTATCAATACTTCGAAACTATCAAAGTATCAGTTGCATTTCTCAATTCCTACATATTGAAATAATAATTTATTTGTTTTTAATTATTTTTATTAATTTTTTTATTAAATATATTATAAATACAGTAGTATTTATAATATATATAATAATAAAATAATAAAAGTTATTAAAAACAAGTAAATTATTATTTCAAATGATAATTTATTTCAAAGTATGTTTCAGGAGAAATAGTAAATATGGTAGTATCAATTATTCTGATAAAGTTCATATAAATTAAACATAAAAAGTGTGTATTCAAATACCAATGGATGCAGAGATACAGATTTTGGAATGTGGTTTACAACAAGCCATTATGAGAGATATGATATATCATATGATAAATGACATATTATGTATATTATTTATTCATTGTTTGAATGATACCTGATTTATAGAGTTGTGCATGCATTGAGTTGTATGTATCAACATGTTCTCTTATCATGAGCTGCCAAATGCATTGAAGTTGGTAGTGGGATTTTTGAAAACTTACTCTGAACTGTACCTTATTTAGTGCTTCATTGTGCTTGTATCATTCAAACAGTGAATAAATAATACACACAATACATCATTTATCATTATTTCTCATTATATCATATCTCTTGTAAATAGCTTGTTACATGCCACATTCTAACATCTGTATCTTCACATCCATTGATATTTGGACAGAGAGTTATATGGACTTTTTTATTCAGAATAATCAATCCTACTATCACCCAAAATATTTACTATTCCTCTTGAAACTTTTATATATTGAAGGAATGAATTTTAACATTATATATGAAATATATAAACATAATGGCATCCAAACCAAAAAGAATGAAATTTATTGTAACCTTTCTGTTGCTGACAAGAATTTAATAAGTACGTACTCTTCTCATTGATTAAAAATGAGAGGGAAACTCTTAGTGTACAAATTGTATGATAAGTTTGATGCACTTGTACAATTCACATTATATTTCAAGTGTTATATTATTAAGTGTTTTTATTATTATAGATTTAACTATCAATAGTAATATTTTATTGATAGTATTGTTAAGTACATATCAGCAATTTTTAACCAATGCAATAATGTTATTATGTAAAATAGTTGTATTCTATTGCACTAAATTATAAAGATGAATGCTAAAATGTTTTGTATGCCAGAAATTTTTTACATAAAATATTTGATATGTAAAGGGATTGGATAAGTAAAGGGAGCTTCTGTATTTAAATTTTTGATTTTATAATTTATCCTGTTTAGATTTTCATCATCTTAATTATGATGATTTTTATATAAAATATCAAAATAAATGATCACTGCATGTAGTTTTTCTAAAAGTTATCATTTTTAGTGTTTACTTGATTCTAAGATGTCATTGATTGGTATATATACTTTAATTAAAAACAGCTCTTCAGAAAAAAATAGTATATTAAATAATATAAATGTCTTCATCCTATATTATATTTGAACTTTATGCATTATTCATGAAATAAGTTCATTTGATATCAATTCTTAAACACCATCAAATATAAGATATATTGCAATTTTAGTGATAAGTGAAAAGTGCATCATAGAATTGAGGAAATATTATTATTATTATCATCAATGTGGGCACGGAATATTTCCGGGTCAAAGTGCTATGTCGGACACGAGTCAAGACATAGCTACTTGTGATGTTTAATTGTGAGTTAACTGTCTGTGTCAGTGTTGAGAAACTTTCTTACTATGTTGCATGTATTGAGTAGAGATGCTTTTTGTAGTGTTATGTATGTCTTTGGATGTAGATCTAGTGTTTTGAGGCTTTTGTGTAGTGTGTGAGGGATTACTCCTGTAGAGGAGAGAATGATGGGTACTATAACTACCTTTTGCATTCCCCAGAGACGCTTAATTTCTTGTGAGAGTTCTGTGTATTTGCTAATTTTCTGGGTGAATGCATCCTGGATGTTGTGTGTGTCAGGTATTGAGATGTCTATAATGTAGGTAACTTTGTTTTGCTTGTCTATGAGAGTGATGTCTGGTCTGTTGTGGTGTATGGTTTTGTCTGTTAGGATTGTTCTGTCGTAATACATCTTGTGTGTTGAGTTTTCTAGGATTGTGTCTGGTATGTAATTGTAGTATGGTGTGAGTGTGTTCATTAATTTGTGTTTGGTTGCAAGCTTTTGGTGTATTATGTTTGCTACTTGGTTGTGTCTGTGCAGGTAATCTGTTTGTGCAAGTAGCTTGCAACCAGATGTAATGTGTTGAATCGTTTCGGGTGCTATGTGGCATTTCCTACATGTGTCATTTGTTAATGTGCTGTCTTTCAGTATGTATTTTCTGTAGTTTTTTGTGTTTATTACCTGGTCTTGTATTGCTATTATAAACCCTTCTGTTTCTGTAAATAGATCCCCCCTGACTAACCAGCTGTTTGACGCTTTGGCGTCAATGAAGTGTTTCTGTAAGTCATGTGGATGTCTGCCATGGAGTTCCTTTTTACACCAGGATGTTTTCTTTTCATGTATGTGTGCAGTGTTGTCTATTTGGCATGGAGTGTTGTTCTGAAGATTTAGTGGTGTCATGTTTCTATCTGCCAAGACAATAGCTTTGTGTAGTTGTGATGTATGTTGTTTTTTATGGAAGAACTCTCTCAGATTATAGATCTGTCTGTCGTGTAAATGTGGGATGTCAATAAGGCCACGTCCTCCTTCCTTGCGTGGGAGAGTAGTTCGTTCTATGGCAGATTTCGGGTGATGGTACTGGTATTTTGTAAGTGTTGTTCGTGTTTTTCTTTGGAGTGATTCAAGTTCTGTCCGTGTCCACTGTATCACTCCAAAGGAGTAAGTTAGTATAGGTATGGCAAATGTGTTGATGGCTTTCACTGTGTTTTTTCCATTCAGATGTGTTTTGAGAATGTTATTTAATCTGTTGGTGTATAGTTTTGACAATGTTTGTTTAGTTTTCTTCTGTTCTGTGAGTCTGGCTTGCTGGAATCCCAAATACTTGTACAATTCACCCTCTTCCATGGATTTAATAGTGTCTCCATGTTCAAGAGTGAAGCCTCCTTTCTTTAGGACTCCCTTTTCTATGTGGAGTGTTTTGCATTTGTCTAGGCCAAACTCCATGTGTATGTCTTTTGAAAATGTGTGTGTAATTTGTAACAGCTGTTGTAATTGTGTTTGTGTTGAGGCGTACAGTTTAATGTCGTCCATGTAAAAGAGATGTGAGTGTATGTAGTGTGTTGTTTGATTTTGTCTAATGTCGTAGCCACAGTTCGATGTGTTCAGTTTGTTGGAGAGTGGATTTAGGGCGAGGCAGAACCAAAGTGGGCTGAGGGAATCGCCCTGGAAAATACCACGTCTAATGTGTATGGGTTCTGTGGCTACGTGATTGTTATTTATGGTGATGTGCAGTGTTGTTCTCCAGTGTTGCATTATGTTTTGTAGGAATGTGATATATTTGGTATTGATTTTGTATATTTGTAGTGTCTGTATGAGCCATGAATGTGGTATGCTGTCAAATGCCTTTTTGTAATCTATGTAAGCTTCATGTAAGTGTCTGCATTGTCTGTGTACCTGTTTTAATATAGTTGTGTCGATGATCAGCTGCTCTTTGCACCCCATGTGACTTCTACGGCAGCCTTTCTGTTGTTCTGTGAGAATATTGTTTTCTTCGACGTGTGCGTATATTTTGTTGGTGATACATGAGGTTAAAATTTTGTATAGTGTTGGTAAACAAGTGATTGGTCTGTATTGTGATGGGTTTCCGGTGTTTGTGCTCTTGGGTTTCATGAAAGTGATGCCGTGTGTAAGAAAGGAAGGTGTGTCTTTTGGTTCGTGTATGAGATGTGTGAGATGTTTGGCCAGTAAGTCATGAAGACAGGTAAAATGTTTGTACCAGAAATTCTGGATGCCATCTACACCAGGAGCTTTCCAGTTGTGAGTGTATCTAATTGTGTTTGTGAGTTCTTCAGTAGTAATGGTGGTGTAGGGCATTTCTGGCACGACTAATGTGCGTGTCTCCTCTTCTGTGATCCAGCTGGCTCTCTGGTTGTGTGTAACTGGCACTGCCCACAGGGCAGACCAGAAGCTAGTGAGTGATTGTTGTGTAGGTATTTCAGAGTTTTGTGTTTGTTTAGGGTCTTTAGTGTTTATGTTTCTGTAGAATGTCTTTTCATTGTTTGTGAATAGTGTGTTATCTAGTTTACGTGCTAAGCTGGTTTTGTATCGTTTGAGGCGTTGTGATTTTGCAGCAAGTTTCTGTTTTAGTGTGTCCATGTATTCTTTAATGTGTGTGTTGTGGTTTTCATGGCGTGTGTGTGTTTTAAGTTTTCTGAAAATCTTTCTAATAGATTTCATGAGTTTAGGGGATGTGTTGTTTTTTGTGTATTGGGTGAGCCTACCAAGTTCAGTTCTGATTTCATTTATTTGTTTTTCGAGTCGTTTTTGCCAGGCAGGTTTTAAGTGATGTTTTGTGTTTGTGTCTATCTTATTTGGTAGTGTTTTATGACCTAGGTGTGTAGTGACAGTGACAGCAGCAGCATAAATAAGTGTGTGTAATTCCATGAGTGTTGTTTCAGCATTAATAAGTTTAGGTAGAATGTGTGTGTTCATACAATGTAGTGTATTGTTCAACTGTTGTGAGTTGTGAAGTTTAGGAATGCGTGGACGTTGCATGGGATCTGTACCTATGAATTTGGTTAATGTTTCCTGGAGTGTGTCAGTGAGTTTATTTATTAGGTCAGTGTCAGTGTTGTTGATGGGCTGTGTATTGTCATTGATGTATGTTATTTCTGGTGTCTGTTCCACATCGTGTTCTATTTGTGTGTGTGAATCAGTTTCGTGTTGTGATATTTGTTGTGCTACCTGAGTTTTAATGCTTTGTAATGTACTGTGTGGTATGAGGTTTCTGTGGATGATGGTTCTTCTTTGATCTGCTATGCGTTGTTCTGTAACTGTGATGTTTGGGTATCTGCTTGTGAATTTGTCATAGAGTTCCCTTCTGTATCCTGTAATGTTAGTTTCTAATTTTGTAATTGTGTAGTATGTACGCATGATGAATTCATTCATGTCAATTGTCCATTTCATGCGTTGGCGTGGTTTTCCAGCCTTGGTGGTCTCTGGTTGAGTTTCCAGGGAAACACTTTGGCTGGTTGGGCTCTGATGTGGTGACCCATTCCCTACTATGGGTATTTGTATTGCAGTAGCCTGACTTGGGTTGGTGCTGCTTTCGCCACCAGTGGCCAAGGGAGACTGTAGTAAACTTTCCGAATGTGAGCCTCTGCCTAACTCACAGACGCGGACCTTGTTAACCCGGGCGACGTCCGAGCCGGTGTGCTTTCGTTTTCTACTTTGTTTCATTACAAATTGGAAAAACACCACCAAGGTGGGGATACCTGCTAGCATTTAGTTGAGCATAGTGGAATAGCCTTCTAGCCCAGGGTGACCCTACTAGAAAATGATTTCTGACTTGCATCGCCTATTCCGCCCATGTACACCCCTCCGCCACTTTGAGGCAGCTTAGCAGGATTCAGGAGGGTTTATTATTATTATTATTATTATTATTTTTATCCAGATCTTACATATAATCATAGAAGATTGTTATGTTATAGATCACCTAATTAATCATCATCATTCTCAGATTAATTAATTGTAATTTTAAAATTGTTGAGAGATTTAATTAAACTATTAAGAGATGACATATAATAAACTTTTTACATTATTCATATTTTAAAAAATCACAGGTTTGTTATAAGAAAACCTGATAGTATTTCTTTTAAAATGCAGTAGTAATTTTATAAATTTTTAATTCTAAATACAGAGTTTAAAAATTGAATTTAAATTAATTAATTTCTTTGATTCAAATAAAATTAATTTATTAAATTTGAAATATAATTATTAACTTTTTATTAGGATTATACAAAAGCCTATAAATATTTTAATCAGGCTGCTAATCAAGGATGGGTTGATGGGCAATTACAACTTGGAAATATGCATTATAGTAAGTATCTAGTTATATAAATAAATGCCTAATATTTAAATATATGTCCTTTTTAGAGATTTTTATAAGCTCTTAATGAAATAGTTGAAATTTGGGATAGATGGGTAAAGGACTAAATGCCAAACCAAGAAAATTTTATCCTCAAAATTAAAAAGAATGCTATTTGTCAATATTACTTATTATGGGACTTTTAATAAAAAATTTATTTTAAGGTGGTGCAATGCTTTAGATTACGGGTGTTTTTTAAAACATTGATAAATTTATGCTTAAATTAAAACTAGAAATATGATGCATTGATTTTAGCTCATTTTTTATAATCATTCATGAAGCCAAAAATGAAGTGCTTTTCAGTCTTTTTGTACATATTTTTGCAGATAAGTTTAAATTGTGGCGACCATTTATCCCGGATTTTCCAGAACAGTTTTGGATTTTAATACATTGTTGTACATCAGTAAATATCCCAGAAAATTTTTAAAATTCATTTCATTTTCAAGAGAGAAGTAATTTTTTAAATTTGTGTGCAAAATAGGATACATTTGCACATTGTTTGAAATACATGTTCAAAGTATATAGCAAATCAGTACAGGTAGGCCTTGATTAGTGCAAGTTCGATTATGCGTATTCAATTAGTGCGACTTATAAAAATGATACTGTTTTTCACTTAGTGTGAGCAAATATTTGATTAATGTGAGTTGTAAGAATAGACCAGTCTTACTAACAAAGGTCCGTTCCCTCTTATGATGCCAATTAACAAATTAATGTTAATTTTCGGATAGTAAAACTGGACAACGAGCAGTCCAAGAACAGTCACTTGACTTTGAATGTTAAAATATAACGTGTTAGTATTAAAATATTCAAATTAACAGTTATTATAAAGCTTTAGATATTATTGTTACTAAACTTAAATCCGATATGAATAAGGTAAGCAAAATAAAAATAAGAATAAAAAAACGTATTAAAATATTAAGTCCAAATATTCTTTATATCATATGTTGGTATGCTCTTAATGTACGTTAATGTTTATTGTTAAGGTTAATTGTTTTTCTCACAGCATTTCCAGGCGTTACTGATAACAGTGGGGTCTAATTGGTTTATTATACAGTGTCCTCTCTTCTTCGTGTCATATATCTTCGTCACTTCCGCTGTCCTTCCCTTTTCTGGTTCTACTTGTTTTACAACGCGTGCTTCGTCCCATAGTACCTCCACATGGTGGCTAACTGTTCTGCATGCAAGAGCTGTGTTACACTTGGCTTCAGTAACATCTTTTTTATGTTCAGCTATTTTTTTGCTGATGTTTCTGGCCGTGTAGCCTATATAATTCTCATATGTTCCTGTATCATGGTTTTTGACGGGTATTCAGTAAACACCATTCTTTCTTAGGTCATCTTTGTCATTGCATAGTGTGTTAAATAGAGTATTTCTCCTTTGGAAAGTTAGTTTTGTGTTCGTGAATTTTTCAATTTTGTTTTTAATATCGGTTGTGACATCCTTACTGCTCTGTACTTTCTATTATCATTATTTTCTGTTGTTCTTTCATTTATGCTTCTTCTGTTATTTTTGACAATCTTTTGCAAGTTATTTATCATTTTTCTTGTATAGCCATGTAGTTTGGCTTGTCTTACTACCCATTCAAATTTGGTTTTCTTTTTCTGTTCAGTGCTACAATGTGTTTCAATTCTTTTTAATAGCGTTCTAAACGCTGCTGTTTTGTGGGACCGTGGTTCGTCAGAGCTCCTAGGTATGAATATTAGAACATAGGTGTCTTTCCTGTATATTGATGTTTCATAGTTGCCATTTTGTATCTCTATCTGCACATTTAGATAGTTGATATTTGTTGTGCTCTTCCTTTCACATTTTAAGTTTAACCCCAGGTTTTCATCTGTTAATTCATTTTCTAATTTTAGTTCGTCTATTCTACCTTCTCTTGTTACAAAAATGTCATCAACATAGCATCTGTATATGTATTTTATTACTTAATTTCTGCATTATCATTTTCTCTCTTTTTCTCATCACTAATTCTGCTAAGACAGCAGCTAAAGGACTTCCAATTGGTACTCCTTTCTGTTGTACATAGTAACATTGATTGAATAGAAAATATGATTTATGTGTTACTAGGTGGCAGATGTCTCTAAGGAGTTTTGGGTCCTTGTTTTCATTCGGTAGTTGTTCCATTAACATGCGGTATAGTTCAAGGTATATTGGTTCTATTTTTACTTATGGATATAGAGATTTGAAGTCAAAAACTGCCATTTCTTCTTCTGGAAAAGGGCCTGTTTCACCTAGGAGTTCTATAATCTCTTCAGCCAACTTGATTTCCTACTCATAGTTTTTCATTCTTTCCCTGAACCACGACGCTAACTTCTTCTCTAGAAGATATGTCGGTGAATCACGTTTTTCAGTTATAGGTCTTATCTCCAGAGGTTGTTTGTGTCTTTTTGTGTAGCCGAAGAGTCTCGGAGGTTTCGGTGCCCGTATTTTAATGCCTTTAAGAAAGTTTGGTAGCTTTGGATGTTTACTAATCTTATCAATTTCTGCTGATATTTTATCTGTGGGATCGTAAGCAATCTTTAGACATTCACTTTCTTCTATAAATTTTGTTAATAGTTCGTTATATAGTGTCCTGGGGAGGAATAACATTAGCCTGAATTTATCATCTCTGGTGCATATTAAGTTATAATTTTCAATCCACTTTCTCGTTGTGGTAACTTGTAGTCTCTCTCTTCTTATTACATTCTTATTTCTTCGATTTCCCTTTTGGAATTCTCTTGCTATATTCCATCTAATCTGCTTCCACTTCATCACAACCAATCAAGAGAGGCTCAACCCTAGTTGCTAGTCCATCCTACATAAGGGCCTGTGTTAGTAAAGTATTAGGTATTATTTGAAGGAATTCATTTACCTGGTTAGGAACTGGGATATCCTCTATGACTTCATACATGTTGCTTTTCTTTATAGTTTTCTTTATTTGTGTCTTTAAAATCCATCTAAATTTTTTTATGTATTTATTTTTAATAAATTGACGTAGCTATTTAACGTTACTATTATTCAGCTTTGTTAAGATAAAGATTTTTGATTGATTAAAAATTGATAAAAATTGATTTTTATTTTGGTTGCGATTTGGTGGCTGGTTTGATGATGGCATGAGATGCAATTCCTGGTAAGTTATTAATTTAGATGATGAACAACGATGTAAAATATGAAAATAAATATTTCTTAAACAGTTAGTATTGTTTTTTTCATCGTGAGGTTGGCTAATGGCTGGAATCTCACAAAGCAAGAACCAATTACCATATTTTACATAGAGTTAATACTTTGAATAGTGCAAGAAATTCGTGGGACCTATTATTTGCATTAATCGAGGCCTATCTGTATTGTCTGGTACATACTGACACTTGCCAACAGTGTTTTATTATTTGAATTCTTCAATTCCAGTTTAATGTGGAATGGTTTGCAGCATTGTATGTAAAGTTGGGAGTGTTTATTGAGTTGACACCAAATCATTTCAATATATGTATACTGAATGGGTTGCAATATCATGCATATAGTTTGGTACATGCATTAACTTGACTGCCAAGACAACAGAAATCACTTTTTCTATCTCTGGACTTAATTACATTTTATATAAATTTATTTGTTTAATATAATTTAAATCAATTTTATAAATTCTTAATTAATTGTTATGAAATTTTCAGGTGGCTTAGGAACTCAACGTGATTACAAAATGGCAATTAAATATTATACTATGGCATCACAATCTGGACATGTATTGGCATTTTATAACTTAGCACAAATGCATGCTACAGGCACAGGAACTGTTAGATCTTGCCAAACTGCAGTTGAGGTAAATATAAAAATTTGAAATTCTAACTATTGTATTTATTAAATAAATTACATCTCCTTTTAATATGAAATTTATAATATTACATCTTCAAAAATTGAAAGATTTGACAATCACAATTATTTTTTTCTTAGTAAAAAGTAATTGTGAAAATTGATACATGTTTTTTTAATAATTTTTTTTTATTATATTAATATGAAGAAAAATTATGAAAAAAAAAAATATACTACCAAAATAAATACAAAAATTTCCCTAATGAACTCTCACACAATGAAATATTATCAATAATCACCATCTGAGCAGAACTGATGATTGTTTAACAAAATTGTTTGTTCTCATTACTCTCTCTTATATTTTCCATATACCTACAAAAGTGCTATATTACAATATGAAAAAGCAAATTATCATATATATTATACAAGTTTATTAAAAAATATTATTAAAATATATGCATTAAACCACTTCAGTCTTAGAAATAATTTGACATTTCTAGTTTGTTCTTACAGATTGAAGGTAACAGATAATTATTGCCCTATAATAAGGCTAAAACATTTTAAATTAAATTCAATTTTATTTATTAATAATGCTTTTTATTTATTTTTTATTAGAATGGCATATGTTATGAATATTCTTTGCAAAATAATTTAAAATATTTACACATTTTAAATATTATTTACTATTTTCAATATTAATAAATGTATATTCATTAATTTTTATTTCAAATTCAGTTTTAACAGTTTTGTTTCAAATTTGAAAAATAATTTTTTAGTCGGTAAAAAACATGGGTTTGATACCTGCATCTAAAAAATCTCCTAATAATGAATTAGGGAAAAAGCTGGGAAAAAGCTTCATTGTATCAAGATCATACTATAATTATTATTTTGTATTATCTTACAATAAAATTCAATAATTAAATTGGCAAGGATTCATTGGTATGGAAAAGTTATGAACAAAATAAGTAGTGCTAAAAAATCTTCATTTTGTGTGGATTGATAATGGCTAATTATGATGGTGGTGAAATTTCTATATCACAGCTTATTGTTATATACATTTTATTAATAAGCATAAATCATCTCTCTTATTGCTCTCTCTCTTCAAAAAGATATTGTCTAGTCATAAATTCTAATATTTACATTATTATTAGTGTCATGATTTCAGTAATAAAATTTTAATAATTATTTCTTTAAAAAGAGTTTTAATATTTTATTTTGATAGTTTTAAAATATACTCATTGAAATTTTCATTATTATTATTTATAACTTTTCAGCTTTTTAAAAATGTTGCTGAAAGAGGTAGATGGGGAACTAAATTAATGCAAGCATATATGGATTATAAAGAAGGAAGAATTAGTGAAGCATTAGTAAAATATGCTTTGCTTGCTGAACTTGGTTATGAAGTTGCTCAGAGTAATGCAGCTTTCATTCTAGACAGAGGTAATATTATTATTTTACAATAAATATTTTTTAATTAGAACTATGAATTATCCAAGTGAAAATGATGTAAATCTTAAAAAATTTAAAAAAAAGGTAAAAATAACATGATCATTTCTGCTTGTTTTTCTGTCTAATTGTTGAATGTTTAAATCTTTCATAATGAAGCAAATATCATTGTATTATTCAAAGTAAGTTCAATATAAAATCAGCTGCGAAACAATATTCATACAAGGATGGCAGTTGCAAAAATCATTAAGTCCATAATTATGCTCTTTAAATTATAGTTAAAATAATTTATATTTTTATCAAGACATGAGTAGAATTACCTAATACTTTAGAAAGATTTAATTTTAAATTATTTTAATGTAAGTAAAATATATAATTATTCATTTTTTATTTTCTAGGAGAAAGTGATCTTTTTCCAAAAAATGAAACCTTTGCTCGTGCTCTGTTATACTGGAATCGTGCAGCTGTTCAAGGTCTGTGAATACATTTTTAAAATTGCAGAAATTAATCTAAAATTATTGTTAAATTTTGTATTTTGAAATGTTCATCATGCTTTATCTTCTTTAATACAATAAAAATCAGTAAAAATCCATTATCCTTAATATTAATGTATTTTTTGTAACTTAATCATTTTTTTTTAAATAAGCCATTCCCAGTTTATTATAAAAATTCACTTATACAGGTATTATCTGATTTACTCAAATAATTGAGATCAAACTTTTTACATAACTCAGATTTTATGTAAATCAGAAAAATAATTTTTTAACAAAAATTCTGAATAAAAACTCCTGTGACTAGATAGACTACAGTGATTGTACCTATGCAATGTTATGGTACCATAGTGTTCCCAGATTGAAAGAGAGAGAATACCACTTGGAACAATATCATATCAGTAATATGATACTTAAGATCAGCAAGAAATATACAAAACATAAATAAATCAAAGAATATGAAGTTTTAAATATTATAAATGAATGTAGTCTATAAATAGAGTAATGTTTATCTCTATATTTGAAAAAATAAATAAATTATGGAAAATATTTTATTTGAAGTTAAATTTATGTAAGTCAAATATTATATACATCAAGAAGATGCTGTATTTGCATTAAAAAAAAAAAAAAACTATTTTATACTCTTCTAGATAAAACTTTTATAAGATATTCAAAAACTCTAACTTTCTGGGCTACTGAAATTTACAGTATATTTATATTTTTTAAGGCCCTAGGCACTAAGAGATTAATGAACCTCCAGTATTTGTACAAAAATAAGAAAATAAAAAATAGAATCAAAATTATACATTTTTATTGTTTATTGCAGAAATATATAAGAAAATATGAAAAAAATATTATAGATTTTCATTCCATTCTAAAAGTTCTAATGAAAATTTAAACTCCATTAATTAATCCAAAATTATCCTACATAAAATATTTATTTTTTAGACAAAATCAAAAATACAACAATAGAAAATGAATTACAATAGGATCCCTGCATCTGCAAGGGATAAGTTAGGATCCACTGAGAAACTTGAAACCCAAGCCTCTCAGTGAATATCTAACACCACAGATAGTAACAAATATTACATATTGTACATGTTATACATACCTATAATAAGGTTTAATATATAAATTAGATATTGTTGTTAATGTCTTATCATAACTAATAATAAAACAACAATTTATAATAAAAAATATGAGAATGTGGTCTCTCTCTTTCTAAAATATGTATTCATCCTTCCTCTTCATTTTTCTTATTGTGATGATGTGATAAAATGAATTTAAATTATGAATGTTTATTATATCAGATTATCCCAAAAGTAATGTGTTTTTTTTTTATTATACTTGTTCAAATATGTCTCAGCTTAGCTTTTTAAAAATTCATGTTTAGACCATTTAAATTATGAATGTTTATTATATCAGATTATCCCAAAAGTAATGTGTTTTTTTTTTTATTATACTTGTTCAAATATGTCTCAGCTTGTCTAAACATGAATTTTTAAAAAGCTATTTTCATATTTTATAAAATATTTTGTGCGCTATTTGATATGCAAAAGCTATTTAATGTTAAAAATCACTAAATTTAGAAATGAATATTTTGAAAAATAATTGTATTCCATTAACAAAAAATATATCAAAAATTAAGTAATTTTATTCTAAATAAGAAGCCATAATCAAAAATTAATAAAAACCTTGCTAAAAATATGCATTTGTTTAATAAAATCAAGATGCATCAATAAAGCAAAAAACAAAAATCTTATTTATAGTATTTGATGATTGGAAGTTTATCTTAAGGAATGTTGTTTCCAATATTCAATATGTTCAAATTATTTTATTATAAAATCAAGTATTCTTACAATTGTTAGTTTTTCAAATAGAATGCATTGCTATTAATATGACAATTATTGTAAATTATTATATAAACAGTATAATATTTTTGTGGAAAATGTCTTGGAATTTTAGCAGTAATCGCTTTCTGCGGCTCGCGAGCCACATGCGGCTCTTTGGTACTTTCAGTGTGGCTCCATACCATGAAATTCAATAGTTAATATGGAGTAAAAAAGCTTACTTAATTTTAAAAAATAATATATTTGTAATTTTTTTATTTATTGTAAAAGTATTATGCATCTATATGAAATAAATGCATGTAAAACATAAAATAATTTTTGAAACCACTATTAAGATTACCCAAAAAAAATTTATGTGGCTCTTATTGACCCAGATAGAAACTGATTGTGGCTCTCAAATATTTGAAATTCTCCTGTATGGCTCATAGTAACACAAAGCATGGCCACCCCCGTTATATACAAAAAATTAACCTAAAATCCAGGAAAATCAAATCTTTTATTAAAAAACATTTTTAACTTTAATCTAATTTTGGAATTCTTGTATGTGAACTGAAACTGACTTTTGACCTTAACTGACAATGTTTTTTTAATAAAAGATTTGATTTTCCTGGACTTAAGATAGTTGTTTGTATGTTACATATGAATCAGATTAGTAATATATATTGTTATATACAGTGGGTGATCGGTTAACAAACATAATCCGTTCCAAGAAAATGTTCATTATCTGAATTGTTCGTTAACCGATCATCAATTTACCATAGGATTTTATGGGAATTTGATTAATTCGTTCCAGAGACCCAAAAAATCATAAATAAAAAATTATTTAATTTCTTACTATGTTTATTTATATGTAATAACAATAATATATACATACATAGTCTTGCATTTTCATCTATTATGTTTATTTTCCGATAAAGAATCTGTCCAATATCAATTGCTTTTCTCTCTTCTTTAGGATTTTTCGGAAGTGATTAATAGCATTGTCGTTGTAGAGATCTCCAAGCCTATTGACCTCAACCTGGTATGGATGCCATTCTAACACCAAAAAATTGTAAAATCTCTCTCTTACCTTCTTTAATGAATCTTTGATTTGTTTTACATTATCTCCGAATTCATTTTAAATCGGGAAAAATTACTGTTCTTCCATCCTTACTCATAAGTCCACGAATGCGCAAGACCTAAGCCTGTCATTCCGTTAGGTTAGTTAAGGACGAACGCGCAAGGCCTAAGCCTGTCATTCCGTTAGGTTCGTTAAGCCAGAAATATCCCATGGAAAGGCCTAATAAGCCTGTCATTCCGTTAGATTAGTTAAGCCGAAATATTCTCATGCATATTTTTATCTGGAGGCGGCCACTTATAGAGCCGCCATCATCACAGGCTGACCAATAACCATGATGGGGTCAACCAGAAGATTGAAGGATGGGTTTCAATGATCCGGTCCAGATCCCTCCTAAAAAATTGAAGGAGTGGGACCCCCGGATCCTCCAGAATGTTAAGCCACAGCTTTACCACGCAGCCATCTGGCTGATGTGTCATTCGGTCAGTCCGCGGGTCCCACAGTTTGTTCTGTGAAGTGTTTGTTATCCGAACATGTGTTTGTTAACAGAACATAAAAATCTTTCAAAAAAATGTTCATTATCTGAACTGTTCGTTAACCGATCACCCACTGTACTATTTTTTGTATAACTGGAAAATAAGCTATTGTTAGATTAAGATATAATTATATATTATTTATAATTAGTTACAAAGTCAATTACAGCCCTTGATTTCTGATATACAATTTTCCTGTATTTGTATATATGGACAATCATATCCACTGTTAAGTCATGGTGATAAAGAATTTATTAGGAGATTTGACTTTTTTATTATAAATCAATTTTCAATTCAAATTATATCATTTATAGTATGTTTGCTATTCAAATTTAACAGCACTATGGGGAAGTGATTGCTGCCTAGCAGATCAAAGTAACAATTCCAGGCCCAGTTTGGAAAAATGTCCAGGGTGCAAATGGAGAGATCTGTGGCACTAAATATCTGGGCCGATACATGAAAGTATGTTGATTTCCCAGTATTCAGAATGGAGAGACCATAGTCACTTAGCATATGTTCTACAATGAGACCACAGTAAAGAGGACATATACTAATCAAAGAGCCCAATGAGATTCAAATGCTATAGCTTATAACAGAAAAAATAAAGTTTATAGCTTCAAAGGCTGTTGAGAACTGAACTTATTGTGATGGGGTATAATGAGGAATAAGCAGAACAACTCTATAACAAATAATCTGTCATTAGGGAAGTCTCTTCTGTAAACAGAGTAGTGTTTTTGAGTAGTGTTTGCTGTTTACAAAAAGTTTAAGCATGATTTCCTATAGCACAATGCAAACTGATGAAAACTGTCTCAAAAGGGAATGTAGGTCAACACAATTTGCCTTAAATCTCCAATGTTCTACTGGATTATTTTGGCCATGTAAAAAGACATTTAATATCTTGGAGATCTGGGTTCAAATCTAGATGATTTTATAACTTTGGAGGTTCTAGCCTTTTTATTATTTCTAAAATTACGACCATTGTCAATCATTTTTGACTTATGATTTTATCACTTCTTCACGTTCTCTTCTACTTACGACGAAAAATTACTAGAAAAACATAATCCCATCGTAAGTATCAATAGAAGAGAACCTGTAATTAGCAAATGAAACCATTGTGACCAGAAGATGTGCATTTCTTAATAAAGTCATATATTTCAAACTGTCTTTGTTTTTCTAGAAGTATATTCCATATAATCAGAAATTTTTGGTAATTTGAGATAACCTTCATCCCATTCACTTTGAATTGTTGAGATTTTATATAATAAGAACAATTAAATAAATTTCACTCACCAGTTTTTCCAATCCTTCAAATATTTTTTCTTCTTCAGGATTCTCCATCTCTAAATAGAATTACAAAAAAATTTCAGTTAATACATATACTATTTTAACTTATAATTTAAAAGAAAAATTTTGATCATCAGAAATATAGGAATATTAGTAAATGTCCAAAGAAGATACACTCTCACCTCAAGCTAGAGTTAAACAGAGAGCTACTACTTCTAATCTAATCCCTAATACATAGAATGCATCTAACCAAAGAAACATCTTATTCAGCATCATCAGAAATGATAAAGATCTGACAAAACAAGGCAAAAAACTGGGTGTATATGTGGTTTCATTAAAAAGCAATAATTCAAAAACAGAAGAGAGATACGTAGGATGACTAAAAAGAACATGCTAATGATATCCGTTTAAAGAGAAAAAACAGTTTTATGATGTGGAAGTCAAATGGCAGAAAGTGAAAGTAGTAAAAGTAATAGAAGATCCCAAGAAAGGTAAAATTATGGAGACTTTGACAATATATAAAGAAAAAGAAAAAGGTTCAATTATCATAGACTAGACTCCTGTATAGTCAGTATGGCATGGAGATGGTACAACTAACCAACATGAAAGAAATATAGTATAGTATCTGACTACCTACATTTATCATTTTATATATCATAGATTAATATTATAACATTAAAAACTATTAAAATGTTAATAATTTTTATACATTTTCCTTATTATATAGGCAGTTAATTTCTGTATTTATGTTTATTTCAATTTGAATGTTATGCACATGTTTTTTGATATATATTAGAGTTATTTATATTATTATATATTACTTAAGTATTTATTTAACCAGTAAAAGATGCTTTATGGTTTTTTAATATACGATAAGACCCTATTTAACACAGGGAAAATGTTTCAAAAAATCAAGTGCTAAATGAAACAGCGTTAAATAAGGTCATCATAACACATAAATAACGAGATAGGTGAAACAAGATAATGAAAATAAAAAAATATACATACCATTTTTTTATTTTATTTTGTAACATGCATTATAACTATTGTATTATATTAATTATAGACAAAGTTAAATAACAATAGTGATTTAACTAATTATAGACAATAGTTAATTATAGACATTTTTTATTGCTAATATCGATTTCTATTCATAAACATGAAAATCAAAAATATTTGAGTAAATAATTTATGTTTGTGATGAGGATGGTTCTTCCTCATCTGACACTTTTGTTTTTTCATTAAGAAGTCATCTAATACCTTTTCCTCTTTCATTCCGTAAGCAATAGTCAACAGCAAAACATCATATCTATGACACTTCGTCTAGTCTTTGAACTTCTATCAGAATTTGGATCATTTTGTATAACTGATCCATAATTTCCATAATTGTGCTAAACTTGTTTTGAAAAAATCCATTGCAAGTTCCTTTTGCTCCTTATCTTCAGAAACGCTTACTCTTCATGACCGATCATAAATATGAATTATGATTGCAACAGATTTTCATATGCACTGCACTACACTGATATCAAATGCATTGTGAGACAGTATAGAAATATCGAAACAACAAATTCATGGAATTTCAGATTTATGTGAGTATAATAGTTTGAAAAACTGTGCAAAAGTGAATTAATAAAAATATAGAATTCTAAAAACTTATATTGAAACAGCGTTAAACGGGGTCTTACTGTAATTATATTTCATTTAAACATGAAAAATATCCAATCTAATAATTAGGATAATAACACATAAAAATTTTCATATTTTGAATTGTATTCATTTAGAACATAAAAGTATTCTCATTGTTTTAATACTTACTTATAATCCAGCACGAAATGCAGTTGAGTAATAAAGGATGGTTTTAGAGATAACTAGCAGGATAAGCTAGAGATAACTAGCAAAACAAAAAAATGAGCGATTATTAAACGATAAAAATGGAGAACTACCGAACGCACAGGAATATGCGCTACAGTATATAGGACGGAATTAATGACCAATCTTATCCCTGTTTTATAAGTGTTTCCATTTATAGTGCTTGTTTGAAGATATTTATATTTTTGAGATGTTTTATTATATCTCTAATGATTTATGGATGGCAGTCTAGACAAGTGAAATAACCATAATAACTGTTTTGTATATTAATTGTTTATTTGAATGGATGAATAGAACTCTGGAAACTTCGAATTTAGCAGTTAATGTTCGAGAATTCCATCTAAGATTTGGAGCCTGAAGAGGGTACGGTAGTACCGAAAGCGTTTGCTCATAGTTAATATTACTCAACTGCATTTCGTGCTGGATTATAAGTAAGTTTATAGAGTTTAAGCAGGTTAGTAAGTAATATTGTTTTAATATTTTGTAAAACTGAATTTTAAATGATTTGTAACTGAAAAAGGCCATTACAGAGCTGAAAGTACTTTTACTTTTTATTTTTATTGGATTATAATATCTGCATTAGTGCTGTGTTTCATATATTACAATAGAAAAATTTTAGCAGAGGTTGCATTTACAACATTTAATTAAGAAATAAACAAAGATCTTTGTAATTAGGCTTCAATGCCTTAACCAGGTACTATTAAGACATTGGGGAAATTATTGTTTCCACCAATAAGCAAAAAAGCAATAATTTATTTTATATGAAAGATTTTTTAGCTGTAAAAGCAGTCATCATGAGTTCAATCATTTCCCAAAAAACATATTAAACGTTAAATTTTCACATTACTAATGTATAAAATTTAGGATATTAGCATTTTAAAATACCAAAGATTTTATTATATTTTTATAGTCCATGGTCTAAATTTTAACCAAAAATAATTGAATCTTAAAAAATATTTTTCATGAGGCAGAGAAAGTAGTTGCTTTTAAGACTAGTAATTCTGAAGACCCAATTTTATTTATTTTCTGTTAAATTTTTCATGAATAAACAGAAATGAAATGTCATTATTGTCACTGTAATTTTATCTGATAATTATTATATTAAAAATTAATTTCCTCCTAATATCAGAAAGCATAGTGCTTTTTCTAAAACAATTATAGATAAATCTATGAGTCCTCAATAAAGTTCAGTTATTTTTATTACTTGCATCAAATAACCAACAGGAATATAGATAATTGAAAGAAAATGAGAAAAAACTGAGGAATAAAATAAATTGCTGAAGTAAATTTTAGAAATATTGTATTTTCATAAAATGCCATTAAGAATAAAAACAATAACAATTTAATAAAAAAAGTTATAATAAAATTCAAAAATTCATAACCAACATTATTTCTAAAAATAACACAATGATTAGAATTTTAAATATTGAATTTCTAAACACAATTTTAATGCTCAAGTTTTTAATGATAAAATATTTTATTAAGAACCGATGGTGTGCCTTGACAATTTTAATGCATTCTTCAGTGACATAAATTATAAAAGACTGAAAATTGTTGCAATTAGTTGGAGAGGTATTGAAGTATGCAGGAAGGACATAGATAAAAGAAATTTTAAATTCAAAAATAAAGAGCACATTAAGTTTGGGAGAATACATCTGGAATAAAGTTAAGGAATCAATCAGAAATTCTTATCTGGAAAACAGATTCCTACTATCCAATCATGCCAAAACAATCATTACCTTTCAGGAATTTCATAAGGAATTTAATTTATATCAAATAATTTTACATAATATCTTTTAATATTTATAACCAATTTCAAAGGTTTAAGTTTTCAAATATAAAAACAGCTTAAAATGATATATGGTCTTGTTTATTAGAAATAATATATTGTAATAATCTTAATAAAAAGTCTGCTGACTTTTATTAAGATTAAGTCTGTTAATATATTATATATTTATTGAATAAAACTATTATTATAATATGAAATTTCAAGATTGGTTTCATATTTGTTCCATGTTATCATAATATGGACAAGAAGTGAGGCCATATGAGTTTGAACTCTACCAGTAATTTATTATAAATTTAGCATACAAATACAAGGTACCCTTAAAATGTATTTACTCGATATATTTCTGCTATAAAATATAATCAATTTTACTGCACACTCCTGCAATAACACACTTCCCCCACCATAATACAATGATGATGACATCCAAAATTTTAATCATTCCAAAACTGACAACACATTGCATTCTGAAATGGCTGATACTATTAAATATATATCAGATGATAATTTTCTGATATTTTGTTATAATAAACAATTTATTTTTTAAAGCACAATATTTCCTTGATTTTAGAATGTAATTTTTTTTCACTTTTTATAATTTGTTTGAGATTGAGATGAATCTTACAACTGATAATCAAAATTTTTTATTGTCAAATTTTAAGAAACAAATTCTCACTAAATAGATTGAAAACAATTGATTTTCTAGCCACAATCATTATTCAAAGCATTACAAGATATTCAAATAACAAGATGAAAGATTAAAAAAGATGAAATCAAAATAAAACGCACGAAAAACTTTTGCCATAATCAATGTAATGGAAAATATATCCATAATATTAACAATCATCAGAAATGCAAATTTTATATCTTAGATAAATGCATAATAATCACATTGATATATGCTTACTGATCAGAACTGACAAAGATCATACAAATTTAATTAGAGCTATCAGGGACTGATGTTTCTACCTCATAGCACCATCCCCAACTCTACCATCCATTAACATGTTTTTTAAGATAATAGTGTATAATATACAAATAAAAACATTATATAATATTTCTTATTATATAAATCTAAAATACAAAATAATACATTATCTATACAATATTTTAAAATTTAATAGACTATGGAAATTTAATATTGCATGTTATTTATGAAGTGATTATTTATTGTTTGAGAAAATTCCATCACATTAATTTTTAAACAAATAAAATTGCAAAGAAAATCATGGGACTGGTTCTTTAAATAGATAGCACTAAAAGGTGAACCTTAAAATCCTCAAGTTTCATCAGACAAGATGCGACAGATTCTTAATAGAACAAAAACATAAGAACTTTATCCACAGATTTGAACAACAGGATCTAGATATGAATTTTGGATATTTCACATCCCTCAGTTTGTTTGTATATAAGTGCTATTTTTTAAAAATACAGTTTTTAATGGTAAATAAATTAAATGACAAACAATATTTCATTAAATCATAAAAATTAACATCATTGTTTTTAATTATTTATGATTTTTAAAATCATTTCAATATATCAATAGTAAAAATTACCAAGGAACTTCCACTTGGAGATACAAAAGTATAAGTTAAAATACTAGCACTAATTTAAAGTGGAAAATCTTCTGCTCCACTACACTGTCTGACTATACGGGCATGGCTCCAATCAATATCAATATCATGCTCGTAAAAATGCCTCACTAGGGCCGTAGAGAAGATACCATTTTTTATGTCATTTCAATGTTCATTCAGACGGGTGGTAAGAGACCTTGTAGTACTGCCGACATATATAACATAGTGAATGAACATTGAAATGACATAAAAAATGGTATCTTCTCTACGGCCCTAGTGAGGCATTTTTACGAGCATGATATTGATATTGATTGGAGCCATGCCCGTATAGTCAGACAGTGTAGTGGAGCAGAAGATATCAAGATTGCAGAGGCCGTTGTCATAAACGGAATATACTAAGAAGACTTCCGTCATCAATGACTGCCTACCCGCTACTATACCTCCACAATGGTTTTATGATTACACTCCCATCTATTATAATTTCAACTTATTATTTATTATTTTTATATAACCTTTGTTTTTTATTCTGTTTAATATATTATCTGTATACATATATATAATGTTGTACTCTGACGTATTTTATACATTTCCATTTAAATTGTAATTTGACTTTTTATAATGTTCTTATATTCCAAACTTGTTATTTTGTGAGCTGAAGATGACTTATTAAAGTTGAAAGCGCTACTGTGAATTTGTGTTCATTTTCCACTTTAAATTAGTGCTAGTATTTTAACTTATACTTTCGTATCATTTCAATAACAATAATTTTTAATTTTTATGATTTAATGAAATCATAAAAATTAAACACTATTGTTATTGAAATAAAAATAGCATTTGTACATCAATAGCTTGATGAGGGATGCAAAACATCCAAAATTCATATCTAGATCTGTTCCCCTACAAATGTCTGTGAATAAACATCATATGTTCCTGTTCTATTAAGAATCTATGTTGTACTGTCTTGATTAAAATTTGAGATATTTAAAATTCATTTTTTTAGTGACAACTTACCTAAATAAACTTATGTTTAATAATGTTAATCACAATTTAAAATAGCATATAAAAATATAATATACATAGAAATTCAAACAGTATTTACAAAGAAAGCAAATTTAATACTTTTCTTTAAGAAATTATTCCAATATTTATAAATGGTATATATTTTTAAATATAATACAATAATAAAAACTTTATAATTAAAATATTAACAAAAAATGTAATCAAATCTATGAGGTAGTCTTATAATTTTTTTAAAATATTCCATTCTTTGCTAATTTATTTAAAAATTTGTTATCACTTAAATATATTAGTATCTTAGGAATAGATGAATGCATAAATAAGCAAACAGAATTTACCAATCTATCAAAGATTAGTAAATTCCGTTAAAAATTTGAAACTCCTGCTATAATTGACATATTTCATAATATTCCAATTTAATGCATATAATTATGAATGAGTATTTTAATGGTATTTAAGATCGTAAAACTTTTAATACATTATTAAATTAACAAACTTTTAATACATAACCAAATTAAGATACAAATTAAATTACTTAAATAATTAAAAAATTGAAGATCATTCTTGATTAAACTGCTATTTACAATATTTCTCAAAAATTTCGTTTTGTGATTAGCATCAAAAAGTCATCATTACTTTTTAAACTTACCAAATTCAAATTAATAAACAGTATTGTAGCATCAAAACAACGTGATGTAAAGTTTACAAACACTGAACAGATGCAAACCTGGTTGCCAACTTTCATTAATAATTTCGAAATTATTAATTCGTTAATATTTAATCTAGAATATTATTTACTTGTTTATTTGATTCGATTATCTTTAATATTATTATATACTTCGTTAATTTTTAACTATTGCATGTCAGTTGCATGGTCTATACACTTATTTATAAAGTTTACGCCGTCGAATACGAGACTTTTGCAAAGAAACCATCGATATATATACACCATTGATATATATATTGGATAAACTGCACTAATGGTCAGTTGTCAGCAAAAGCCATGGATGAAAGAAATTGAGGAACAAGAGAATCAGAAGCTCATTTGGGGTGACTATATTCCTCATGAGATGAGCTAGTTCGTAGAAGAATGGCGATCAACAGACCGTCCGGAAAAAATTTGTAGTAGAATCCAAAATTGATCCTGATCTTCCCTGTTAAAAATGATTACAATCCCACACCGCCGCTGTTCCGCATGAATTTGGATTATCATCATCTGATAATTCAATAAATCACATAATATTTGGATCCTTATAAATCAACACTTCTTAAACTTAACTAATATTTTCAGTTTTATTATAATTAATTGCATAAATATGCTTAATTATAATCTGACAATCTATTCTGAATATTTAATTGATTACTATATCTTTATCATCATAGAGATGTTTTTCTATACTTAATAGAAATATACCCTTTATAGCAATAAATACCCATGTCGGCGGCCGGATGGCCGAGTGATAACGCTGTCGGCGTGCCACGCAGGAGGATCCGGGTCTGGTCCCGGATTTTTTCGGGGTACTAGGCCCAGCCCGAAATCCCCGTCCTTCACCATCCGGCTCCCCTCCACGGGTGTGGGTGCAGCCCGTGATTGGAACTGGCCCCGCCCCCTTAATAATCTCCCTGATTGGAAAGGGGCGTAAAATATACAAAAATAAAAATAGCAATGTCCCTACCAATTATAACTCTTCAGAATTGGGCAGGATTTTGTAATTTTGATAGAAAGTTTCGGTTTGCTATAAAAATTGCATCTCAAATTCTATATAATAAAAATTAGACTGAATGTTTTTCCTCTTATTACTATGTCTCTCTTTTTCTGTCGGGATTAAGCGATGAGCCATTCCAATGCCTACAACAGGCTGCCCATACTAGACTTACCAAACGTCCTACTTTCTGAGGATGTCCTACAATTTGATTTTTGATCTTCCGTCCTTCCACCTTTGAACAAAAACAATAGATGTCCTCCTTTGATCGTGCGTGTATCAAACTGATTGAACTATCTAAGTTTATTGACTATTCACTATCCGCTATTCAAAGTTTTTCACTTTCAAAAAGTCCTCTTTAGAGGATATTAACACACTATAGTAATATGACAACTAATTTATGAAGTTTCGAATGATAGCAAGTAGATATTATATGCTATTGCACAATTACCAATATATATACTTTATATCGATTATCGATTCAGATCTTTCAGAAAAAATCTTATTACTTGTAGATTGTTGTATGATCATTCATGAAAATCTGTGAGACCGGACTAGAGTATTTAATTACTTAATTGGAAAATTAATTTTTAGCTAAAACTTTCAAAATTCTTCAAGGCCAAAATAATTTCATAAACTTTAAATTTTTAAGACAATTTCTAAAGAATTTAAACCATTAAGATTCCTTTGTCCGCCATTTTTCATTTTTTGGTTATGTAAAGATCGCGCAACCGGATGTTCGTCGAGGTAACTTAAATAGAATATCAATTTAGAATAAGGCCGCGTGGATAAATGACACAGGGATTCCGGAATGAACGATCGTCAGTGATAGATTACCGTCTGTCTCTATCACTGACGATCGGCCTCATAGTCATCGTCCATCATCTCCGTCGGCTACCACCGACTGGGCGAGCTGAACTTATGTCTTTGAAATAACTTCTCCTAACTTCTCTCTTTGATCTGCTTTTCTCCTTCCAACAAGAAAGTTTCCGTTTTTATTTTGCATTTGTGAGGAGTAATTGTCACGAGGAATTAACGAAGTTGAGAAGTTCCCTGTTCGTTATGATTAATCTTTAATAATTCATTAAAGTTTCTTTCTGTATTAACAAATTTTTACATTTAAATTATTACAAAATTTCATTATTTTGCTACAAAGCAAAGGGGATCTCCAAGATTTCACAGTTATATATTCGTTTTTACACACTCCGACTTCCGAAAGAGCATTTTTCATTATAAAATAATTTACGGGAAATTTATTAAGAAGTTGATATTTTTGAAAGCATTAAGTTGTACTATTTATCATGCAGTAAACTTTTTTAAAAAGGCAATAGGTACAATACTCAGCACCGTAACTAGGTGTTTCTATGCCCGAGGCAAAAATATTTCTACGCCCCCCAAGAAAGTTTTTCCCAATTTGAAAACTTCATTTTGCACTCTTATCGTCTTTGTGCCCGGGGTGAATATTCCACCATTGTTACAATATTTACAACATGGTCGGCGGAAGTGGATGTGCAAGTTGTGCACAGCACAAAGGCGCTAAACTATGGGAGGCGCAAAAAATGACTGGAAATAATTCACTAATATTAATTACTTTTAAAAAATTATTAATATTTTCAAAAGTAATTAAAAATAACTTATAACAACTTGGTTATAGAAACAAATTTTTTATTTCCATTGATTTGGTAATAATTGATTCATTTCCAAATGCAGCTATCTCATTAAGAATTTATTTGTCACTGCCAGTGACAAATAAATTCTTAATGAGATAGCTTCTGCAGAAAAAAATTTTTTTGCACAACTTATCTCATTAAGGATAAAAAGAATTGCTTCTGCAGAAAGAATCTTTTCTAAATTAAAAATCATAAATTATTTATGACCATCAATGAGCCAAGAACGATTTTTTTTATTAACAGATGACGCCACTTTCCACTCAGTAAGAGTACAAGTGGCGGGGCGAAACAAGCCCTTCCACAGACTTCCCACCCCTGCGGAGGGGTCAGCCGGATTGTGGAAGACGGGCATCGACGGCCCGGGGCAATACTAAGTGGCGGGGCGAAACAAGCCCTTCCACAGACTTCCCACCCCTGCGGAGGGGTCAGCCGGATTGTGGAAGACGGGCATCGACGGCCCGGGGCCGGACCCGCATCCCATGATAAATATTTTCTAGGGGTGGGACCCGAGATTCGAACCCGGGTCCTCCAGAGTGGAAAGCCGAAGCGTTTCCACGCGGCCAATCCGGCCAACAGCCAAGAACGATTGTCGAATTTATCATTAATTGCAATAGAAAATGAATAATTAGATAAATTAGACATGACTAATATCATTGAAAGATTTGTCAGTGCAAAAGCTAGAAAAGTATTATCATTAACAGCATTTTCAAAATTATTATATTTTTTCTTTGTAATATTTTACGTTTTTAATAAATATGTGCTGTGAATAGTTTCATTTATTCATTTTAATAAATATGTGCTGTGAATAGTTTCATTTATTCATTCTTTTCGTTTAGTTTTCAGGATATATCATTATTTTTGATTTAATGTCCTGCTGCCTTGGTAGATATAATAAACATTAATATTTAATTCTCAATCAGATTGTAAAATAATAATATAGATTTGAAAACTAAATAATTTATTGCAGGGACGCCAAATCAGTTTCTGTACAAAGGCGCCATCATAGATTTTAAGGGATAGATGGCTCCCTCATTATTTAAAAGTGAAGCCATGATTGGTGGGAACTTTCATGAATGTACTGTACATTCAACACTATAGTAAATTGACTTTATTATAGTGGCCAGACGTAGCCCATTTATTTTAAAAATTGTGATGAACATATCCTAATAGTTAATAAAAAAAGTGTAGTACCCAAATATGGGGTATTAAATCATTTTTATTATAATTTTTTATAAATACACGTTTTTGATAATTCGAAGTGCCCAAAATACTCAATTTTCAATTTTCTAATCGTTTAATGTTTCGAGGAAGGGAAAAAAATAGATTTAAAGGCGATCGACGGTGAATTGTCAAAAAAAAAAAACAACATTATTTATGCTAAAAAATGTAGTTATAAAAAAATAAACACAAAAAGAATGAATATAATTTTATTTTATTGACAAAGATTATAATCAAACAATAAACAAGAACATAATTATATTATTAATAGCAAAAAATAGCACTACTAATACAAAATAATATTAATTATCTATTAAATCGATACAATTGTTGTAAATACAACAACATCAATTTCTTATTTTAAGCAGTGAAAGTAGAATCTTCCCAAATGAAAAGGTTAGCAAAATAGATGAATATATGAATGCTTATTGAATATTTCTAATGTTTAAGCTTAGAATTTGTTTCAATCATAAATTAATTCAATCATAAACCATCCAGCCGACCCCAAACGAAAAGGATTTCTTACCTTCTATCACCTCGCATTTGCTCATTCTTACATTCATATGCTAAACAATATATCAATAACGCAAAAAAAGCAACATGAACCCGGATCCTCCAGGGTGGTAAGCCAAAGCTTTACCACGCGGCCATCCAGCCGACCCCAAACGAAAAGGATTTCTTACCTTCTATCACCTCGCATTTGCTCATTCTTACATTCATATGCTAAACAATATATAATAACGCAAAAAAAAGCAACAACAAATAGCAAGAAATGTATTCAACTAACGACTCAGCGAACGTAGACTCCTACTTTGTTCCCAGCGGTTTCCTTTGTTCAGCGGCTTCCGGTCAGCTCAAGGTCAACCTCACAACAGAAAGCGAGCTATCTATGGCATAGAAATCTGCACCTGCTATAATTTGCAGAAATCTGTTCTGCATTCTGCTATTCTGCGCAGAAAGGTCTCGGTGTGTTACTTTAAACAGTGAATCTTCCCAAATGAAAAGCATTTCCTACCTTCTATCACTTCGTATTTGTTCATTCTTACATCCATAGGCTAAACAATATATATCAATAACGCAAAAAAAAAAAACAGAAAAAGCAACCACAAATAGAAAGAAATGTATTCAACTAACGACCTCAGTGAACGCAGAATCCGGCTTTGTTCCCAGCGGTTTCCTTTGTTCAGCGGCTTCCGGTTAACACAAGGTCAGCTTCACAAAGGTCAGGGGAGAACAATGAAAGCGAGCCATCTATGTATAGAAATCTGTTGGCGCCGTATATATCAGCACCGGTACTGGTTTACAATATCGTATTTCGGAGTCGCGAATACCATGAAAACGTTGACTATATCTTAACTATGCCCGTTTACACATTAAGTATATAAGTAGAGTTCATACATCAAGTTCAGCTGACCAACTCTCCAATTTTTTTTTAATTTATATTCAATCGTTAATGTTACATATTCCCAAAATTCTGAGGTTAAAGTATCGCCAGATGGCCGCGTGGTAAAGCTTACCATCCAGGAAGATCCGGGTCCCACACCTCCAGTTTTTCTGGGTCCGGGCCCGGGCTGTTGAACCCCATCCTTCAACCATCCGGTTGACCGCATCATGGGTGCTGGCCAGCCTGTGATGAGCGCTATAAATGGCCGCCACCAGATACAGAATATCCCATGAGGATATGGCGGCGTAATATAACTAACCTAACCTAAGCTGAGGTTAGTGCCGCGCAATTACGTCTTTTATATCAATTTTTGATAGTCATGAGATTTCGCGTCACGCATATCTCGTGGAAGAATACAATAGCTCGCACGTGGTCTAATAATCACGTGATATTTGTAGCTTCTCTCCCCGATCTCTGAAACACAGTCCGAAATATGTAATGGTTTTACTTGACTAAAATTATTTTAGACTCGTTTTGGGAGTACGATCGCTGTGTAATCATACCGGCATATTCGTAAATTACATATAATAATAATAATCGAAAATTTACATCGATTGTAAAAGTATTTATTAGCACATATGCGCAGAAAATGGTTTTGTTCTTTTCTACAAAGTAAAAAAATAATGTCAAACATAATGAGAACAGTTTGGGTTTTTAGTTTGGTTAAGCCGCCATTTCTCACAAGGGATACACTGTATCTGGCGGCAGTCACTTATAGAGCCCATCACAAACTGGCCAACATCCCTGATGGGGTCAACCGGATGTCTGAAGGATGGGATTTAACGGACCGGGCTTGGATCCCACCTGAAAAACTGAAGGTGGGGGACTCGGATTTGAACCTGGATCGTGCAGGGAAGTAAGCTACAGCTTTACCACGCGGCCATCTGGCCGAATAATGAGAACAATATAAATGAACATTGAATTATCTGCAGCTATTGTAAATCACAAAAAGCGTTTGTCCCATAGGTGAAGGCAAACACGAAAATTGCGCAGTGTTCCTGCACATTTGTTCATATACAACTCTTGAAACTAATGGAACTTTTTTGTTATGCACAATTTAAAGTGAGACACATGATAGGAAGCCTCAATGACTAACTATGTTCATATACAACTCTTGAAACTAATGGAACTTTTTTGTTATGCACAATTTAAAGTGAAAGACATGATAGGAAGCCTTAATGACTAACCAGCTATTCCTTTTGATGAGCATGCTTCCACAAATCTGATCAAAAAATCACTGTCGAAATCATCTTTATATCTAAACCAAACGAATCTCTCTTCTCTTGAATCAAATATTTATATTTAGAGAAACGTATTGGATTAAAAGTTAATTAATTCTTCTAAATTATCTTAATCACATTATTGCTCTTCAAAATTTTTTCGCGATTAAAGTATTTGACATTAATAGAGTTCTATTAAGTTGACTCTGAATCGTTAGATCTAAGTATTTTTTACATATATCAGTGATGTTTTTATCTAATTAATAATTAAAATGATGGCAATTGTCTAAATGTTAGCCAGATTCATTTGTCACTTTGCCAAGAAGATACTTTGCTTCTTGTTTATTCTATTATTTCAAAATATAATTTCACATATTCACGATTAATAGATACCAATGATATCAATCACAACTAATATACCAATGCAAGATCACAAATTGATTTATCATCTTGAAAAATAATTTTTTAAAATCTTTATTAAAAAAAATGATAGTATGCTTAGAGGTTTAACATGTTTTAGAATGAAATAGAAGTGAGAATATAGGAAATCATGAGGAGGGAAAATCTATTTAGAAATGTGATAGGCTGTTAATGGAAATGAATGGGCATCCTTTAGTCACCTCATTGGATGAAGATCCATTAAGAGACATCAACAAATGGCAGAGTCTTGGCTAGAATGATTTTCTATCTCCTGTTTCTGCAGCAGCTTGATTCTGAAGCCATCCCATGACTTATAATACTTAATAAAAGACTTCAAATCATTATAGAAAAAAAAAATGGAAAGAAGTGATCGCAACCTCCCAATTTCCGACCTGTGTGTCACAGAATACTTTTCTGTTGCTCAGTAACTACTAATAATCAATTTGAAGAGTTTTAATGATAAAACTCTAGCTTATTTGTGAAAAACTTGAGCTCAGATTATATGTTTTGCTTATGAGAAAACTTTTGAGCTCAAGTTATCAAGTTAGCAACTCTAATTCAGCATTAGAACCAATTTGAAGAGACTTGTCATATACCGGGTGATTTTGAGCACCCGTACCACCCTTTTTTCTCATAAACGCGATGAGATAGGAAGTAGGGGAAAAAATTTTGATTACCAAAGTATACCTTTGAAGAATTGAATGGGCACGATAAAAATTTTGTGGGCCCATCGCAAGTAGGGGCACAAGGGGTCAACTTTGAAATCTCCAATGGAAACCAATGCCGATTTTGGCATAATTGGATAGAACTGTGAAAAACAAACAACTTTTGCTTTGAAAGTTTTTTAATATCACTTACGGATTCCGAGATATCACAAAAAAAGAATATCAGTGATGTTTTTATCTAATTAATAATTAAAATGATGGCAATTGTCTAAATGTTAGGCAGATTCATTTGTCACTTTGCCATGAAGATACTTTGCTTCTTGTTTATTCTATTACAGCGACGGACAAAAGTATAGGCACAGCAGTAGATCACAACAAAAATAAAGGCATAACTTAAAATCATTTAAAATTAAATAGTATATATATATATATATTATACAAAATATTTAGCAATATTAAAAATATTTAATTATATTACAGAATTAAATATAAATACAAGCATCTAGTCCAGTAACAGCCAAACTATGTCATACACTTCATCAGGTATATTTCATGTTGCATTTTGGCATTTCATCAAAAATAAACTTACTGATAATTTTGATTATTATTTTTTAAAAAATGATTTTTTTAATAAAACTAAACAAGAAAACTATTTTTAATAATCAGCTAACATCCCCATGTTATCTTTAAATTTCCACCAATAACAATAACATTTGTCATTGGTAAAGTGTGTCAATTGATGGTGGCACCATAGCTTTATTTCAAAATAATCGCAGAAAAATTTAATATAGACTTTGTCCGCAAGGGAAGTTTCGCTGAGTTAGTTTATGTAATGTGTCAAAATTTTTTTTTCATGACTTATGTTTTTACAAACTTAATATGGAACAAAAACAATTATACTATAAAATTATAATTACTATACATATTTATATTACACTATTTTACTAGGAAAATTTACCTTTTTTTTTTTCCAAAAGTAAGAGGCAATCTATAATATTCTTATTATAAGTATAGAATAAAAACAGGGATGGCTCTGCATAGGCACTGCAGAACTTCAGCACCCCCAAGTTTTTTTGATATGTAAACATATTTATTAATTTATTTATATTTGCTTGTAATATTTAATTTTATCATCAACAATCCTATACAATTCTCTTATTTTGTATAAAAAATAATAAAAAATCTATCTTGTAGCACTTAGGAGAGTGAAAGATGCTAGCGGCACTGTGTTTACCACAGTGCTGTATTGCTACTCATGCAAGCATATGCATGTCATAGTGACATACATGGATGCAACCTATTCCATGCATGCACTGTCCTTTGTGCAATCCACTATTGTTTAATTATTAAATCTTAGATCGTTGGTTTAAATACAAGTTGTGCCAGTAGTAACCAGATCGTAGTTCTTATTGTGTTTATTCCATTTCTTTAAATATTTGAACATTACAATTAAACATATTTAATTATATTATCATTATGTAATATAATTAATATTATATGATGATAATATAATTCAATATATATAATTCAAGATAACGTATTTATCTTGAATTATACTAAACTATATAATTTTATTGATAATAAACAATATTTTTCATAAAATAAAACAAGAAGAATATATTTTCTTTTTAAGTAATTTTGAATTATACTAAATGATAATTTTATCGACAATAAACAATATTTTTTTCATTTTTAATTTTTGCCATAATTTTGATATTTTATCCAACTACTTATACACTGTATCTGTATTTGTAGTGTGCTGGCTAAGATGCTGACAGTATGTATACATATTTCAAAAAGTTGCAGCACCCTCACAATTTCAAGTCACAAACCACTATTGAATAAAAATATCAAATTAGCATTATTAAAGCCAAAATTTTTAAGAACAAACAAGAATAAAAAATTCAAGTTATATATTTAAACTCTAGCATAATTAGTTAGAGTTTAAATATATGTATATAATAACAATGAAGGATAAAGAATTTTGAATAAGTACAAACTGTATTTATTCATCAGTAAATATTGCCTTTATAAACTCTTTATAATTTGCAGCATAATCAATTTTAATTATCTAGTAATTAAAATAGCATTCTAGTCCAGTTTTGCCATGGACTTCTCCCCAGTTCCACTTTAATTTCAGTGTTTTTTTTTTTTTGAAAAGTTTCACTTTTAGCATTTTTTGCTGTTTATTCAAAATTTTTTAACAAAAATTGATAATTTTGTAGCAGATGTTATAATATACAAAATAATGTATTTTTTATATTTATTTAAATGATTTTTAAAAAATTATTCAAGTATTTAAGATTTCAAAAAAGGAAAAATTTTTCTGATTTTATCCAAAATAAAGCTTATTTTTTATCATCAGACAATCAAATTTATTATTATTATTGTATCAATGATATGTTTTATATCATATAGTAATAAAATTGTTTTATATTTATAAAATTTTTTCAACTAGCAAAGTTTTCTTAGCTTAATAGATGTCAAAATAATATTAATTATAATAATGTTGTTCTTTCTCTTGTTCTAAAACTATCAATGGAAATGTTCACTTGATAATTAAAATACAGTATGTACCAGAATTATTATGTTTTATTTTATTTATAAAACAATTTTTTTGCATAAAATTTTCTGTATTTTCTTTGAAGTATTTAATTATTATATTAGTGAAATTTTCCTTCTATATTTATCTTCTATAAGTTTTTTATACTAATTCAGTATTTTTTTGATGATAATAGATTGATGTTTTATTCTATAGATTGAGTTTCTCTAGAGTATGCAAATTGTTTTATTATGATTTTAAAAAAGCAATTTAGTTACTGAATGTAATTATTACTGAAATTGTAACATATTCTTAATACTATTTATCATTTATGTATCTGCTACTAACATTAAAAATATTACTTGAATTAATTTATAAAGATTATTATTGTTTTTATACTGGAATATTTTCTGCTGTTTAAGATGAAGTTTTAATATTTTGAGGGTTTGAAAATTATGATATTGAAATTGAATTTTAATTTTTATTATAGGAATTTTCAACTTAGGAACAATTTAAGAGGAATGAATTAAACTTATGTATATATGAAGATTTAATTACCGTATATATTTTTGCAAATTAAAAAATAAAAAAAACAGTATAGTTGAATAGTGATGGTAAATAATTTTAGTTGAATTAAAAAAATAAATTATAAAATAATCAATATGGTAACATTTTTGAACATTATTAAATCAATTCTAACAACAAACAATAAAGAACATAAGGAATTAGAAGATTATTTGTAAAACTTCATTTATTCATGAGTCCTATAAATTATAAAATAATCAATATGGTAACATTTTTGAACATTATTAAATCAATTCTAACAACAGACAATAAAGAACATAAGGAATTAGAAGATTATTTATAGGACTCATGAAAAAATGAAGTTTTACAACTATTTTAGCTATATATTTTAAGTGAATATCATCTTCCATCAGATTCTGTGTATAGAATTACATGTGCAGAATTACAGTGTGATTATTAAACATTGATAATAAAGTTACAAAAGTATTTCTTTTAGCTTTGTTGGTCTCATATAATTACATAACTCTCATATTTCTCATTGGTCTATAGACAAACAAGAAAGATATGATAGTTACATAACACATATATGATAAATCTTCACAAGAAATGTGATAGCAGACCAATTAAATGTCTTGATGGCTGTCATGAGTTTGCCAAATTCACAATGGGGTTAGCTAGAGCACTGAAGAAAGGAAAACAATTGGTCAGAATCAAATTACCCTGAAAAAAAGATGTGGAAGTAGGATTCAATCATGAACCTCTTTAAGAGGAAAAGATTATGCTTTTCTATATGGCATCCAGCCAACCAACAAATATAGTATTCAGGTAACTCTCAATTTATGAAGTCTCAAATTATGTAGTTTCAAAATTATGAAATTTGTACCTTTTTAGATTTTGTTACTGTTGCATACAGTTTACATGACTTTCTCTGCATTTCTAGAAGCTTCTGTAAATAGAATAAAAAGAAACTACTTGAATTTGTCTCCCTCTGTCAAATGAGAAATAGGTGCAAACTTCCAGAAACTGACCTGTAATTTTATCTCAAATTATGAAGTTTTGAATTATGAATTAATAAGGCAAAACCTGGAGTAAATCAACGGTTACCTTGTATTTATAGAAAACATAAACTGAGAAATCAGGTAACAAACTTCAAATAATAACTATTGAGAAATTACCATCTGAGAAATGAGACAAAAATTTGAACTTAATAATAAAAAATTAGAATCAAATTAACCATAATTGTATGGAAACTACAGACTGACACCAATTTCATCATAGATTCATCAACACATGCTATCTTGGCATTTCAGAATAAAGATGAAAATGGAATCCTATAAAATATATTTTTTTAGAGTATTTCAAAGTCACAAAAACTACTCATATCTATAGTGAGCTTGAGAATGATAGACGAAGCATGAGAATAAGCAGGTCAGAATTGAACCTACCAGAAAGAAATTGAAAGATGTAGGACCTAGAATTGATCCTTCAAAATGAAAGCAGATATTTTACTATGTAGTAGAGTTGAACATCAATCATCAATGTTTTCAAAATATCAATGTTTTGATATAGATGTCAGATATTTCAAACATTGATGTTTAGAGAATGATGTTTCGGTATTGATAATCAATGTTTTTTTGGTTTTTTGTAGCGGAATTGACATTTGTTAAATAATATTATGTAATATTTTTATAAACAGAATTTTTTATAACTGGTAATTTTGGCAGAATTGACATTTGTTAAATAATATTACGTAATATTTTTATAAACAGAATTTTTTATAACTGGTAATTTTACTTAATTTTTTTAGTTTTGCATTAGGAAAATCGAACAATCCATCTTGCAAAATACTGATTTAGTATCATGGTTTGTCACATGAGCCACTTTATAATTATCAATTAATTAATATTTAATATTTAAATACTTTTGGTTTCTTTTTTTTTTTATTTCAAAGCATTTATACCTTTCTAGCTCAGTAAGTTAGCCTCCAAAAAGCTTTCTGTGGCAACATTTTGCTAAAAATATTTCTGCAACTTGCATATATTGTTCAAAAGAAAACTAATGGTAATACCTCAAATTTAAGGTGTCATCTTGAAAGCAAACATTCACAAGTTTTTGGAATTTAGAAAGAAGAAAAATGTTATCAAGACATTGATAAAATATCATTGTCACAACCTGTCCCAGCAAAACAAAGGAAATTTCTGAAGCATTTAGTGGCATTGAAAAGTTCAGATTAGGTGGATTAGCAGAAAATAAAGTAAATCAAACTCTTATATTTACAGTGAGTAATTGTGGATCATGAAGGTTTTCAACATTTTGTAAAGATAACAGCATCTTTGTACAAAATTCCTTCTCAACCAATGATTAAAAGACTAATTTCTGATAAACATAGTAATATGATATCCACAGTCAACAGCAGCTCAAACTGAAATTTTGATCATAGACAGCTGATATATGGACAGACATCCAGAATAGGAGTTACATTAGCTTGACTGTCCACTTTATAAATAAGGAAATAAACTATGCATTAGATGTTTTTAATTTGGAAAATGGCATATTAGTGAGTATCTAGTTAATAAACTTAAGCAGCTGATAAAATTCTGGGAAATAGATGAAGACTATGTTAATGCAGTTGTTACTAAAAATGCACAAAAAATAATGTTTTAATATCAATATTAGAAAACATCGATGTTTTTGGGACTGATGTTTTCTAACATCGATAATGGTTTTCGATACTTTTATTGATGCTAAATATTGATGCTTTCCTATTGATGTTCAACGCTACTATGTAGCCAATCAAATGTTTTAATATCAATATTAGAAAACATCGATGTTTTTGGGACTGATGTTTTCTAACATCAATAATGGTTTTCGATACTTTTATTGATGTTAAATATTGATGCTTTCCTATTGATGTTCAACACTACTATGTAGCCAATCAAATCAAGTTAATATTTGATTAAAGTCAAACAAAGTCAAGCAATCTTACTTAAACTATTATATTTATTTTTTTATAAGATTTATGTAGAATTTCTTTTCTTTAATTAATATTTATAATTTTAAAAGTTATTAGATTTTTAAAATGAAAATTTCTTTTATAAATACATTAAAATTTAGGATAAATAAGTGTTTAGGATTTTAGGATAAATAAAATGTATTGAAAACTTATGTTGATATAAAATATCCCTCCTATAACACAGTTTCGTTCTAGCCTGATTTGAAAATTGCAGAAACCCTCATATAACATGGTATTTCTACAACACAGTTTTTACTTAACATATTTAGAAAATTACATTTACTCTCCTACAACACAAAACGACAAAACATTTTCATTAATTTTTGTAACACACATAAATTGCAATCATTGGAAAATACTTTGCTAAAATTTGTCATAAATGCAATTTCACTAGTTTGCAGTGAGAGGGATGATATGCAGTTAATTTTGATTTGAAATTGAGTTAATTGGAGACAACTGAGTTCTTGGATAAAAAATAAATTTTTATTCTTCAATAGAGAAATGTGAAATAAAAAAATATTTTTTATTCATAAATTTTTTTTTGGATATGTGTTAAGGAATGATTGTTTTCTAGCAGATTGTTGTGAGTTAGATTACAGATTTTGTAAAGAGAGCAGAAGATACATAAACTTTAAATGCAGAAAAAGTTCAGAAAGTGAATTTGGTATTGTTAAAGAAAAAAACGTTCTTGTCTTAATGAAACATTGATCAGAAAGATATACCGTAATTATTAAATGAATATTATAAAGACTGTATGCTTTTTCTTTCTTTTTGTTTTATGTATATTGTTTTGTAGGGATTACTTATAGATTTTTTCTTTCATACAGATTTTGTAAAGAGAGCAGAAGATACATAAACTTTAAATGCAGAAAAAGTTCAGAAAATGAATTTGGTATTGTTAAAGAAAAAACGTTCTTGTCTTAATGAAACATTGATCAGAAAGATATACCATAATTATTAAATGAATATTATAAAGACTGCACAGAAATAAATTTCGTTTCATTCCGTTTTCCGGCCCTCGAGTCCTCTCCTTGTCAGATAATGACCAAGAATTTTTAGAAAGTTTTGATGAGATAGAAATACAGAACCAAGAAGAAAATGGCATTATGATTAGAGATCTGATAATGAAAAGTGGGTTTTAATGAAATATATTTCAAAAAAAGTTATTATGCATTTTATTGGCCAAATAGCCAGAGCAGTTGAAGATGACTGGAAAGTAAAGTATTTGAAAATGATTGAAGAGCCACTAAACAGGATGATACGTTTAAATTTGAATGGTCTTTTGTTCAGGACTTGGGATACAGTCCCTGAAATGGATATAGTGAAGCTATTGCAAAAATCTTTGATTGACAAAAGGTGTCTACTCTATTTCAATCTTCTATTTGATGAATACAATATGTGATTTCATTTAAATTTAAATATTACTTGTTTTATTTTTGCTACTTGCATCAATTTATTGATTACCCTTAAATGCCTGAGAAGGTACTCAAATTAGTTATTATTTGTGCTTTTTGCAGAATTTTTTCATTATGTATTTTACTTATTTATAATAAACATAACATATCCTTCAGAGTTTTATTAAAATCTTATTTGAATGAAAAAAAAATCAATCCTTTTTACCTTAATTTGCTTAAGAGTTCATAAATCTTTCAATTTTGATGTGATTTAGTTCAACTTTTGACCATTTTTTACATAATGAAAGATCTTTTGCATTTGCATCATATTTCTGTCTACTACAATTTCTACAGCTCCTACATAGCCACTGTTACCAACTACCCCAACAAAAGGGGCAAATGTAACATATTAGCAGGGTTTAAAAAAAAAAAACTGTTTGAAAACAACAGATTTAGTTTTTGTCAAACTTCTCCCAAAAATCAATGGCATACTAGCATAAGTTCCTTCTGTATTTTTTACAAAATTTAATCTGCATGTTTTATAATTTTTATAGATATTAGATTCTTAACAATTAAAAAAACCTGCTGCATTTACCACATACCTCACCTTAACTCAGATTTTGCATAAGGTGGAAGAATAATATTTTAACAAAAATTCTTAATCTGAAACTCCAAGGACTAGGTTAACTACAATGTTAGCACCTACACAACATTATGACACTATTATTCCTTGAATAAAAAAAACGCATGCTGCATAATATGGTATAATTAAAAGATATAATCTTTCCCCTCTTTGTAACCTTTGCTTCTGATCTTGTCAACTTTTACAGATTCATATTTTTAAACTAGCACTTAATTTTAACACTCATTTAAGTGCTAATTTAAAAATAGATATAATCTTTATATTACAAAAGAATAAAACAGCAATATCAAGCCCATTATTTGCTTTGTTTAATATTTTCTTCAGATTCTGATCAAGTCAAGTTGATGTATCCTATAGCAGTGGTGTGCAACCTGTGGATCACGACCTCTCAAGGAGTCACAGAAAAATTGTTGGGAGTTGTGAAAATTTTGAGAAATTTTCATGTTGGATAATAATTTTTAATTGAAAGAACTAAAAATATTAATTTAAAAATATATGAAAATTGCTCAACTCATTATTTGACCACTTTTCTGTTTAATGTATTATAATTTTTTATGTTAATAGGCAGTTTTTTCAAAATTGTAATATCGAATTATATGTTCTGAAATATAGCCTACTATAAAAGATATGAATTTGTATGTAGTAAAACGACTTTTATTATTACTATCCTTATATACTTATAATAGGATGGTAACAACAAATAATGAGTATGGGGTAAAATTTGAGTCTGAGTATGGGGTTGCAAGTGAAAAAAAGGTTGCACACCACTGTCATATAGGCATTGTGTTTATATGGTTGTCATTCAATTCATCTTCCATTTCGTTATTTTTGTGCAAAAACTAATACATATTCAAATTTAATAATTTACTTATACAAATAGTACTCAATTTTGCTTTGCAGTTGAGAATTTTTAAGTTTCTCCCAAATCTTGTATTTATGAAAATTTTTGCTGGTCTCTGAGAAATGGATATATTCTTTAACTAGTATCTCCAAGAAAAAGTAAATTAAGAGTACATAAAACAAAAACTAAGTACACAGGATTCAGTTATTCAATTAATTATTTAATTAACAATTTAATATATATTATTAGTGTTGCAGCAATATAGATTCATGCAATATTAAAAGAATTGATGATAATATTCTAATAAATTTTAATTACATATTCATTTATTATAATTATAGTATAAATAACTTCCATTTATATGTCTCATCATCAGATATGACTTCAAAAAACTAAACAATAAAATCAGAAATTAAAATTCAAAGTTAGAATACTATATTAAAATAAAAAATGAAAGAATTTATTTTGATAAAATATTTCAAATGGTTTATACTAGACCAATCACTATAGATAAGCAATATTAAAACTGAGATGGTTAACAGAATAGATATTTGAATATTTAATATACTTGTAAATTAATTTCTTATAAAACATTCAAATTAGCCATATTTCATAAATTAATCAGTTCTATAAGGAAATTACTGAGTAAATTAAAATAATGAGAACAATTTTGAAACTCACATTTGTTTCAAAAACAAAATATTTACTCTGTAGATTATATGTTCTGTGTGATTTAATCTAATCTTATTTTAAGGCATCATTTACAATTTAAAAAAAAGTTTATCCATATATCTGTTTACTTAAAAATGATGATAATTTAAAAAAGATATTCATACAAAATGAAATTCTGCAGAAAGTTAAAACTGCTATAGTAATTATTGTATAATAATTCAACCATAAGTTTAATTGTCACTAAACTTATAACTGAGATCTATTATACAATAATCACCATTAATCCAGCTACCTATAATCTGGGGAATCCTTTAATCCAGTGCTTCTTAAAATGTGGGTCGCAACCACATATGGGGTCGCGTAACAAAATTTTGTGTTTGCAGAAATTTTAGCAAAATGTTTTAATTCGTATTCTTAGTATATATACTTCTATATCCAGGATTGTGAAAATATTTTCTTGGGGTAAAAGGGGTCGCCAAGTGGAAAAGTTTGATAAGCGCTGCTTTAATCCTTATATTCAATAATTCTGCAGTTGTTAAACTTATATAGTACTTTTAGAATAGAAAATATTTAACTTACAGATAAAAATAATTAAATTATTTTAATAATTTTTCCCCTACTTCCTATCTCATCGCATTTCCAAGAAAAAAGGGTGGTACGGGTGCTCGAAAACACCCGGTATAACCATCTAGCACACTACAGATTACCATTTTTGACATACCTCTTATTTGTTAGTGCATGCAGCTCACATGTCAATGCAGCATTTGCTTTCTCATCACTATCGATATGACCCCTTCTCTCAAACATCTGATATTTGAGAGAATCTTGCATCTTACATATTCTTCAATCTTTTGAAAGAGTTTCATCTTTTCCAAATTTATTCTCATCCAAATCTTCTCGTGTCTCTCATTAAATCTATGCAAAAAATATCCAAATTTCTAAATACAGAATCATCTATATCAATTTTTAGATATGATAAAATAATGGGAAAACTGTTCATCAAAGATATTTCATCCAACCAACTATTTATAGGAATAATTTCTGAACTGAAACTGTATTTTATTTTTTTAGAATTCTTGAAATTTTTCCAAATGCAAAAGTAAGAGTAAACTGCAAAACCAAATAAATAAAAATTATAATTCATGAAATTTCTTCTTCTTCTTAGTCAAATTTACTTCAAATGATGCACACTCAGAAAAATTTCTCATCACTGATATAACAATATAAAAACTTTCAATAAATATATCATTTCAATTTTATTGAAAACAGATAATTTCTTATAAATTAAACTTAATATATATACATTTACATATACAAAAATTTATCAGAAAGATAAAATTTAATATTGATTTAATTTGGATACAATATTGTATATATCAGGAGTTCTTAAAATCAATGAATTTAGATAGGAGATATAAGAAATCCATCTTCTTACAAATAAAAATTTATAAAACAAATATTTATTATACAGAAATTTGAAAAAAGAAATCAGTCTTTTGTTAAGAAAGCAGCCATTGGATCATCTGGTCTTTGTCGCTTTATATAATAAGCTTCCATTTCTTCTTCAGTTGGAACTTTGGCTTCATACATACTATTATATGGCCTCTTTCTTTCATCCATAGCTAAGAGATAATCAGCTTTTCTTTGAGATTCTTCTTCCGCTTCTAGAGCCTATAGATAAAAAGTTTAAAAATATTAATAAAAATTTATTAAATTTTATAATTTGCTAATTTACTTTTTAATATCTTAATTCATTAAGTACAGGTATCCCTCCTATAACATGGCTTCCTACAACACTGTTTCACTCTAACACGATTTTAAAATTGCGGAAACCATCATATAACATGGTACTTCAACAACATGGTTTTTATTTAACACATTTAGAAAATTACATTTCTTTCATACAAAACAAAACATTTTTATTAATTTTTGTAAATCCACAGTATGGACAGTAAGACTCCATTTAACATGGGAGATACATTCCAAGGAAACAAAGCACTAAAAGAAACAGCATTAAACAAGGTCATTTATCACATAAATAATGAGGATAGGTGAAACAGGACAGTGAATAAAAAATATAAACATAGCATTTTTTAAATTTTATTTTGTAACATGTATTATTATTATTGTATTACATTATTCATAAATCATTCATGAAAAAATTCTTAAAATTAGAAAATAAAGAGTTTTAAGAACAAAAAGCAGTAATCAGTAAACAACGAAAAAATATTGATGAAAGAATAACATTCTAACTTTCAAGAAATTATAGTTTGAAGTGGCAGCATTCAGGTTAAAACTAAAATGGGATAATTGTTATTTTTATTGCTATAAAATAACGCTGATGACCGATCATAAATATGAACTCTGACCACAACAGACTTTCATATGTACTGCACTGCACTGATATCAAATGCACTGTGAGACAGCATAGGAGTATTAATGCCATGAATTCCTGTGATTTAGGATTTAAGTAAGAATAACGGTTTGAAAAACCATGCCAAAGTGAATCAATAAAAATATAGAATTTGAAAAAACAGCATTATATTGAAACAGCGTTAAATGGAGCTATGTTAAGTGGGGTCTTACTGTACATATATAAATTGCAAACTCATTGGGAAATACTTTGCTAAAATTAGTCATAAATGCAACTTTGTTAATTTGCCATGAGAGGGACGATATGCAATTTATTTTTGATTTTGATTTGAAATGGAGTTAATTGAAACCATTGAGTATTTTGTGTTCCTAACATTCAGATTTTGGATAAAAAAGTTTTTCTTCTTCAATAGAGGAATGTGAAAGAAGAAAAATTTTTTTATTCATAAATTTTTGTGAGTATATGTTAAAAAAGTGATTATTTTATAGAGGAGGAATGTGAAAGAAGAAAAATTTTTTTATTCATAAATTTTTGTGAGTATATGTTAAAAGAGTGATTATTTTATAGAGAGTTGTAGCAGGTTAGATTACAGATTTTGTAAAGAGAGCAGAAGATACACAAACTTTAAATGCAGAAAAAAGTTCGGAAAATGAAGTTGATATTGTTAAAGAGAAAAACATTCTCGTTTTAAGAGAACAATGATAAGGAAGATATAATTTTTAAATGAATGTTATATAAGCTGTATATTATTTTCTTTCCTTTTGTTTGACATATACTGTTTTTTAGGATCTATGTATATATTTTTTCTTTCTTTGTTTCAGTTCTTAATAAAAATTAAGTTTCTTATGTGGAATTAAAGAAAGTTATTTTTTTTTAATTGATTTTGAAACATATGTTATTAATATTCTTAATAAAAATTAAGTTTCTTATGTGGAATTTAAGAAAGTTATTTTCTTTTTAATTAGTTTTGGAACATAACTCTCCTTTTTGTATTGGCTCTGTGGTCTCATATAATATGGTTTCACATAACATGTTGTTTCTTAGGAACCTATCTACCATATTATAGGAGGGATACCTGTATACCAAAATTCTCTGAAAACAAGTTACAGTGCAGGATATAGTTAAAATACAGAATCTTTCCATGTAAGGTGGAATTCAATATGCCATATGTATGGAATAAAAATGTTTAAGTAAATCAAATGCTCATGCTCTTGGTAATGATTTACACACAGATCTCACTTTGCTAACTCTTATCATATTGTATATATCAATTACTCAACAAAATTAATTAAAGTTGTTACAGAACCTCAATACAGCCATACCTCGACTTAAGTTGTTTTCGACTTTATGCCGGTTTTTTGTTATTAGGAAAAAAATAAAAGTCTGCTAAAGGCTGGGTGTCACAGATGTAAAATGTGATGTAAATATGTTAGTGTATTGATCCTGATGGTACTTTCATTATATGACTACATGCTGCACCTTTATGCCGAAGTTCACTCTTGTTCAATTTTCTATGAGGATGGTTTCACACAACACAGTGTTTTAAGAGCCTATCTATCATGTTATAGGAGGGATACCTATATTATAAAAATATTTTTATAATAATATAAAATTATATACTTACAAGAAAACAAAAATAAAAAGGTTTTGGTATACCTGGCTGCCATGGCCAAACAGAATCCAAATACCAAATTAATATAATGTAAAGAAGACAAGATAATGTAATCATTCCAAAAACAGATCCCATACAAAATCCATCTCCATTTACAGTAGGTGATTCAAGAAATTCTTTCCAATACATGCCACCTTCTAGAAAAATAATTATGATATTTCAATATTTGTTTAAAATATTTCATAATATTCAAAACAAATATTGTGAAATATTTTAATCAAAATATACATTCTTATTAGATTGTTCTTATACATTAATGCATTTTATAAATAAATTACATTAATGTATAAGAACAATCAGTTATTTTAATTAATGAGTAAAATATAGCTTATATTTTATATAAAAAAAATACATTTTAAATCAGTATCCTTGTCAATAATATCCTTTAATTTTTATTTAGCATAATCTGCAATCTTCATTTATATCAGGGATATAATTATTTATAGTAATAAATATTCAAAATACATTTTGATAATCTTTCTTTCATACTTAAAATAAAAAATTATCTTATAATGTAAATAAATTTAACTTTTGTTAAACTATGATATAATATTGTACAAGATATCAGAATAGTCAAGTCTACAGACTACATCAATCAATTCCTAAATGAAAATGCCATTAAATAAAATTTAAAACAGCATATACTTTCTCAGAAGATGCTATGGAATTTGATAATGAAAGAACAGAATAAAGCAAACACATAGTAAAGTAGCATTTAAGAGATATCTTATGCTTATATAATTCAATAATATTGTTTATAAATAGATTCTCAAAGTTCAATATCGAATAAATTAATATATTTTTTTATTTTAACTAAGCTAGCTATTGTATTTTTGCAAAAAATTGAATCTAAAACTGTTCAATTTTAACATAATTCATATCTTATTTTATATTATTTTTATGGGTATTATCTATATTAATTTAAATTATTAAATTATCTTTCACTCTTCCAAGCCAATTTTTTGAATTTAATCAGAAAATATTTGAAGGCAAATTATTATTTTGGCTACCATCCAAATTTGACGTCTTAATATTATTAAACTCATAGGAAATAATATATTTTTGAATTTTGGAATTTTTATTGAAATATATTTGAAACTAATAGATGTAATAAACATTGTTTGGTTGAAAACATGTTCTATTTCCAAAAGTCTAACAATTAAACAAATTCATATATATCAAAACTTTCCAGAAAGAAATTTGAATGTATGTACTAAACTTTAGCTATAATACCTCAAGTGAATTTTAATATTTTAGAGAGTAGTGGGATTCAAATAATTTAACAAATGGTTTGCTGCCTAATAACCATTTTAAGAATAAAAAAACAATATACTGAAAGGTAGTTTATTTATTTCATATATACAGCCCCATAATTAGGGCATGGCGAAAGTGGCATTCACCATGGGCACAGTTTGATTAGGGGCACAAATTTTTTAATTGATTTCCATTATTTGCTGGCAAATGACTTTTTTCGATAAATGTTCGCAGACATAGCATTATGTTTTTTGCCACTAATTTACCTGAAACAATGTGCAGCTGACTTGACTTTGAAATATAATACACAAATTCAGAATCATCTAAGTCAGTGTGAAATGTTTTTTGCCACTAATTTACCTGAAACAATGTGCAGCTGACTTGACTTTGAAATATAATACTGACTTAGATGATTCTGAATTTGTGTGTGAAATAGAGTTTCAAATATCAAGCAATGGAAGTATTCGAAAATTCAGGTGATATGGATGCTCTTCAAATATTACAAAAAATTATGAACTGTCATTGCACAATATGTATCCAAAATTTGACATTGCATTGAGGATTTTCTTAACAATGCCTGTTACAACAGCTTCCTGCAAATGTTCATTTAGCAAATTGAAGATCATAAAATCGTACCTACATTATTTTATTGGACAAGAGCAATTGACAAATCTGTCTATAGTAACAATTGAAAAAGATATTGCAAATACATTAAATTATGATGATATAATAGATGTATTTACAAATGAAAAAGCTAGAAAAATTACTTTGTAAAATGTTAAACTTAAGTTTTTCATGATAAATAATATTTTGATTTTGTAATGTACTCATATTGTGAACTTTCCCATTTTTAGTAATTAAATATGAATGAAAACTTGTTTAACCGATTTCTTTACTTGTAAATTATGTTAAACTTAGGTTTTTATGATAACTGTTATTTTGATTTTGTCCTATAGTACCCATATATTCCTATTTTTGCTCATAGTCATTAAATACGAATGAAAATTGTTTAAACGATTTTTTATTTATACCTACAGATAAACAAATATCTTACAGCAGATTGAAAATCAACTCATTTTGATGGAGATAATTCAGTTTCAGCATTGTTATCTCTAAATGAAAAAAAATGGGGGGTGCAAGTTTGACCCTTCCCACAGGCGCTGCATACTCTACTTACAGCACTGCATACATATTAGTATAGCACTTCATCAAAGGTATAATGAATTTTATGAAATGAATAAATAAATATTACAATCAGAGCCTGCCCAAGAAAAAGTGGCCCAATGCAAAGTTGTCATGCAGACCTTTTAATAATGCCAGAATGGTTGATATTCTGTCTTCTGCTGAAATAAGAACTCCAGAATCCTATGATTTCCTTAAAAATAACAACTACATGCCCTTACTAGATTGCAATAAAAAAAACAGCTTCAAACAAGTGTTGGATCATGCAAGATCACAGGGCCTTGTGTGATCACACTGTCCTCTGGATGGCCCTGATTACAAGCATAGTTCTGTTTAATTTTTTCATCTATGGATGGAATAAATATACTTAGAATACACTGTTGCACAGATAAATATTAAAAAAGAATAATGAATGTAAATTTGTGATTTCCACATTGGGTGGCTGTCCAGGCACCCACCTTAGAGAGAACCCTGATTATAAGTGCCATGTTAACAACTAGTTCACCAAACTCAACAAAAAATTAGTTATCAGTTCTGCCGAATTGGTGTGTACCAGTCGAATCCCACCACTGATTTTAGACCAAAACAGATTAGCATTAAATACTTTTCAAAATTCTACAATTCTTTAATTCATAATACAAAAGGAAATAATTAAAATTTGAAAAAAAGTATATTTTTCGAATTGGCATTAAAAGCTTCTTAAACATATGATTATAATTATTATTATTTGAAAAAAATTTAATTCTTACTGAAATTTTCAATTTTAAATTTGATAAAAAGTCAACAGCATTTTTAAAATCAGTATAAAAACTTTTTAAAATAATACACTAATATTGTATGATAAAGTTTTTAGTCTTTAAATTATTACTTTAGTGGTCAAATTAAGACAAGATCAAAGCTTAAACTTTTTATAGAGTATGTATAATTGACTACATAATTTGAATAAAAATCTCAAAAAGTTATGATCAATTAATTATTAATTACTAGTATATGAAGAAACATGTGGACTTAATATAAAAGCAAGAAAAGAAGGAAATATGCAATTGCAAGCATGAGACCAAAAACACAAAAATGTTATAAATATTTCTAAGATTTTCATAATTTATCAAGAAATAAAATAATTAATTAAATGGAAATCAATTTATATTGAAAATTGTCTAAATGAAAAAAAACTTTTTTGGGTATGTATTAAGGAACAATTGTTTTGTTGTGGGTTTTAGCAGATTAAATTACAGAATTTTTTTGTTGTATAGTAGGTTGTAGCGGGTTATATTACAGATTTTGTAAAGACGCAGAAGATACACAAACTTTAAATGCATAAAAAAGTTCAGAAAGTGAAATTGATATTGTTGTCTAGCGGATTGTAGCAGGTTAATTACAAATTTTGTAAAGAGAGCAGAATGTTGTAGCAGGCTAGATTACAAATTTTGCAAAGAGAGCAGAAGATACATTAATTTAAATGTGGGAAAAAGTTTAGAAAGTGAAGTTGATATTGTTAAAAAGAAAAAAATTTTAAATGCAGAAAAAAGTTCAGAAAGTGAAGTTGATATTGTTAAAGAGAAAAACATTCTCGTTTTAAGAGAACAATGATAAGGAAGATATAATTTAAAACTTTCTCGTTTTAACGAAACAGTAGCAAGGAAGATATAATTATTAAATGAATATTACATAGACTGCATACTTTTTTCCTTTTGTTTTATGTATATTATTTTTAGGGTCTTAAACAGGGCCACAGAGAGAGGGGGTGACATCCGAGACTTTTGTCACGTGCCCGGCATCGAAGAGGACCCTACCATCATGTTGATGTGTCACATAATAATATCCAATAGTTCGCAAGCCACTGCCAGAGTGCACTGTCTACCCCCCAAAGCAGTTGTGCCAAAATAAACTGTTTTGTATATAAAACTGATAAATACAAAATTACTTATCAAACGGTCAATTTTAAAGGTCAAAAGGTCAATTTTAGGATGGACGGCCGCGGTAGGAGCGTGCTGTGCCTAGTGTATCCAGGTTTGGTTCTCGGGTCTCATACTTCCAAATTTTTCCAAAACGGATCTGGATCTACCTGTTGAACCACATTCTTCACCTGATGGCTAATGCCATCAGGTGTGTTATAGGTAACACATGGTGAGCACTGGAATAACCTATCGCTTAGTACCAACTTTGTGGAAAGCTGTGTTACACCACACAAAAAAATATAGGTTAGTTAGGTTACTGAATCGCATGAAAGATTTTTATTAAACCAAATTGATGCATTTTTTTTAATGGGACCCGGACCATAGACTTGTTATGGGCACGAAAATTTCTCTCGGTAGTCCTGGTCTTACACACACACACACACACACATATATATATATTTTCTTTATGTTTCATGTTATTAATATTTTTAATTAAAAATTAAGTTTCTTATGTGGAATTAAAGAAAGTTATTTATTTTTAATTGATTTTGGAACGTTACTCTCCTTTTTATATTGGCTCCAGGTCCAGGTTGATCCAGGTTATATGAGACCTTCATATAACATGATTTCACACAACATGGCATCGAAGAGGACAAAGCGAGTATATTATACTGGCTTTGTACTGAAGCAACTATTTTTATTTATTTCAAAACTATGAGAGCTTTGAAAGATATCTTCGTTTCTAAAGATATTTTTCATCATTGTTTTTGTCTCGCATCTTTCATTTTAAACGCTTTCCAGTTATTAGTCGGCAAGATAGTCACGATAAAACCATGCTATGCTTCTACCCTAGAGGATTCAGGTTCAATTCCCGAGTACCAGTTCGTTTAACCTTGGAAGATCCGGGTTCATATCTGAGTCTCTCACCTACAGTTTTTCAGGAGGAATCCGGCCCGGTCTATGAAACCTGTTCTTAAACTTTCCAGTTGACTCCAACATGGATTTTCGCCAGCCTGTGGTGGACTCTAAAAATGGCTACCATCAGATACAAAATATCCCATGTGTGATTTGCGGTTTAAGAAAAATTAACCAACCAATCCGCATTCCACAAATCAAGATTTTTTCAATATTTTAGTTCTAATTATTATTTGTCACAATTTATCAATGGTGATAGGAATTTAAATGCACATATTTATAGATTTAATTTAAATAGTTGTAGCGATAGTTGTAGCTGTTTCCAAAGTTCTTCTCGGAATGCAAACTATTTAATTTTTGATTGTTTGTAGTTTATACTTCAGAGGAACAGTTTAGAAAGAGATGCTCTATTGAATGATTACAACTGATCATATGATCTTCAAATTTTTATTAAAGACGAAAAATATATAAGGCACTAATTAAATTTTTAACTAATTCAAAAGCATTAGCTTTAAATTATAAAATTTTTTTCTCTTCATGTAAATTTTTTATTGTTACGTTCCTGTATATTTTCGAAGTTTCCATGATGGAAACTGATTTGTATTGATGTCTATTGTCGAGTTTTCCTACTTGGAAGAATTTATTGTATGTTTTTATTGTCTTTGTAATTATTTTTAATATAGTATTGGATGTAATTCCCACTCGTTTTCCTTTAGTAACTTTTGGTAGGAATCTTTCAACCTTTTCTTCGCTTTACTAAATCCCTCCTATTTCATCTTTCTCGTGATTAAGCCACAGTCAGCCTATTATTTTTTTTTGTAAATAAATAAGAGAAGTTAGGCCCAATTCATCGAATCTCCTCTTTCATTTGACAACTGATCCCACCAAGAATATGGCACTAATAATATTCCATCTCTTAGTACCTGCAGGGTGGAAAACGGCATAAGTCACTTAAATAAAAAAAACAACTTGAGTTACTAGTGATAGTATTATTTCATGCTGTCCAAACCTCTGGTGGGAACTATCGTAGGGTGAAGAAACGAACAGAATTTGGATTCTCTGAAAATTTCTGGAAACCCAAAATTTAACTCAGATATTTTATTTGGCAAATAAATGCTCTACTATGTTTATCCAATTATCTCGCCAGATAGCCACTTGGAAACGCTTGGCATTCCAACCTGGAGGACTCTAATTTCATTCCAGCTATACCTCTTGAAAAATTTATTCATTGGGTGCACGCTTACTTCCTTCGATTTTCTGCTCCACAATCCGGCTGGCTCTTCCTCAGGGTGTGGAATCTGTTTCGCCTCTCTCTCTTAATATTCTACAGAGTAGAAAGTGATTTCCATGATTTCCATTAGTTGACCAAATTAAGTCCTTTGGAAATGTTTTGGCTTTCTATTCAAAGGACGAGTGATTAAAATAGGATCTCATATATTGGAAAATTTGTGGAGTTCGTGGAAATTTTAAATGATAAAATTTTTGTATTTTCAATATCCCACTTATGACACCTATTGTGAGGTCAGAGAGGGTCGAAAAATTTGTGCGTACCCGTCTACTACAACTAGATACAAATATTGTTTTGAATTGTTTAAACCAATTTTGAAAAATATAATTCAAACTTCAAGATTGTCCTGATTATATCTAACCATCTGAAATCAAACAAAAAAATAATAGTATTGAATATAATATATTGAAACTCTATACTAAATATTTTGTTTTTTTTCTTTGTAGGAAAATTCCGGAAAGAATTCAAAAATGTTTTCACTTGCAAGTGTATTAGATCAAGTTATCCGAGAAGAAGGACAGTAAATACTACTACTTATCCATACCGTTACGCAAGTTCGTTCACACAGTGCGAAAATATAAACATGAATTCAATCATAAGAAATTCTTAAAAATCATCGATATTCGAAAATTGTATTAATAATTTAATATTTTTTGACAAATTTAAAAATATTTTTGAAGAATTTTAGGATAGCCTTTCAAGTATAAAAGATTTTTTTTAACTTAAAATAAAAATCAATAATATTTTGAAATTGCATTAACAAAGATTAATATGAACCTTTTCCCAATTCTTAATTGAAAAAATATCATTTTTAGAAAATGCAAGATTTTATATAATATATATTTTTTTGTTATTCTTAATTCATTATAAAACAAATTCTGTCTTAAATTCAACAATATGGTCGATAATTTACTGAATTTGATTTTAAAAAAAATGGTTTAAGTTCACTAGAAGAAAGTGAGAGAGAGATTAGAATTATTTTCAATTTTATTCCTGTCTGAAAAATTTTAAAATCATGCTTTTTAAATTAAATCAAATTCATATTAAAAAAATAACATTAGTAAAAAATAAACGACAATCAAATAATTAAAATTTCTTGAATTATATCAACAACATTAAATGAGGCAGTCAAAAATCCTGTCTTATAATGCTATCTATTAAATACTGTATTCCTACTTCATTCACAAACTAAAGATTAATGATTCTTAATTTTTGTTGCTTGAAAACTATTTTTGTTGCTTGAAAACTATTACTTTATTTTTGTTGCTTGAAAAACTAATGTCTAACAAGTATCCAATCCATCACAAAATTAAATAAAGGAATCGTCTACAGTTAATTAATAATTATTAATTGCTGTTGTTTATAATATTTAAGTAGCTTGTTTTCTGACTATCAGCATCATAAAATGAAAGTTTATGGTCTAAACCAATGGTTTCCAACCTGAAGTGCACACTACACAGAGGGCAATCCAAGAATGAATTATTAACAATAAATTTTTTTCATTTCTTATGGTTCTAGGATCCTCATATACAATGAATATAAATATATATTGTGATATACACATTTTTTAAATTAAAATCAGAATGTACATGGTGGTTTTGAAACTTTATTTGCTTTTTTTTTCATATAATTTTATATTATTATTATTATTTAAACAATTTCTTAGTGATTTCTTCCTTACAAGTCAGTACTTCAACAATCCTTTTTTTCTTTTATTTTTCTCTTTCATGAATGCCATGTTCTTTGGAAGCTTGTTTAGACCAAGTTAATAGTCTTTTAAGCCTCTTCCATATGAACAGGGTTCACTTTTTGAATAATAAAGATTATATATAACAGGGAGCATCACGATATTAGAGTTGCTTAGCTGATGCATGGTCAAAAAAAGTTGGGAACTACTGGTTTAAACTCATCAATAAATATTTAAATGACAAAATAAATGACAAGTAAATTTCTTATCTATATAAAAGTATTGTAATCGGATGAAGTTTATAACAACTTTATTAAAATAAATTTATTTAGTAAAAGAAAAGAGGGAAAATATTGGATAATACTTTATCTGTATAAATTATACAGCATTTAAGTATCCATCTTGTGAATCACCTGAATGTCCTACCTCACAACTATTAAATTGTTGTATGTTTGAAAATTACATCTGCCCATAAATTTTGTAAACAAATTTGAATGAAAATATTTTTATAAAAGTGATCTGGTAAAAGTTATAGAATTAAAATCTAACTTTTTAAATATGTCAGAATTAAGTAACGTAAATGGTATGATTTTAAAATTATACATGAATAATTCAAATGAAGTTAATAAAATTTTTGTTTGATAATGTTAATATGTTTTTCTCTGATGCATATATATTTTTAAAAATTATTTTTATTTAAAATTTAATGCATTAATTGATTTTTTTCTGATATGTTCATATTACAGTATCTATATATAGCGCCGGATCTAGATATTTTGTCATCTGAGACAACATTAGAAAATGGCACCCCCTTCCTCTTCACTCACGCACATTAATACATAAACATATGTAATAATTTGGAACCGGGAATGTAATGACGTCAGATACATAATTACTGAGAAACAAACATTAGAAAATGGCACCCCCTTCCTCTTCACTCACGCACATTAATACATAAACATATTGTAATAATTTGGAACCGGGAATGTAATGACGACAGATACATAATTACTGAGAATCATAAAAAAAATTGGGTTTGGTTGGGAAACTGTAAACATAGACTGGGATTATACAGAGTTTTTAATGAAAATAAAGTGGCATCTATGTTAAAAACAATAATAATGAATAAATCATATTTGCGATTATGATACCTGATTGCGATATGCCAATGCGAGAAAATGTAAAGGAAACATAAATATTTATTTTGTTTAGCAGACTCATTCAATCACGTAAATAATAACAATTTAGTTCGCACTGGTTTCTCTCCCCCTTGATAAGTATCATCCATTAAAAAATGCACCATTATGTCTTTGTAGATGACTCTGCAACACGAAATATTGTCAAGATAAATATAATTAAGCTTGTGGTGTGAAATTGCAACTGCATTTTTGCATCCTCTCATAATTTTCGTCCTACGCGACTGCCTTGTTCGCCTCATCCTAGATCCGGTGCTGCGTATATTTAAATAAATCCCTCACAGAACAACTCATAAAAAAATCTATTTCAAAATTTCATTGTAGATATGCATTTTAATTTACCTGAAACAAACTTCACCAATTTCGGAATGTTTTATTATATCAAGAAATAATAAAATGCTAACTCAAAAACTTTTTTTCAGGATAATTAAATGTTCTATTTTGATATGTTTAATATAGATGTTGGTTATAGTAGAAAGAGTTAATTATTCTAAAATGTAATCTGTTTCATTTACAGTACAGTAATACCCCGAGTTACGTAAGAGGTGGAACCGGGAAACATAACGTAAGTCGAGGTACCTACAGATTTCCAAATCTAATTATAGGTACACATGTATTAGGTTCTTAATTGGCTTTTTATTACCAAGAAAACAACAAATTATAAAAGTTTATAATATGTAATTGTAATTAAAGACTCTTAATCAAAAATTCAGCAAATGAAATATGTACTGTACATACATATACTGTATATGCACTATGTAATTGCGAAACAAACAAGTGAGCGAGGGGCAGGATGAATTGTTACGTTTCTCCGAATTTACGTAAGTCGGGGTATTACTGTATTTGTGTTTAATGCTATTTCAGATCCAAAACTGATTCATATTTATTATTGTACTTTTCAATGGCGATGGGAAACTCGTGCTATGATAAAATTACTGTTTATTAAATTTATAGGATCAACATTATTTATCTAATATAACCTTTTGAATTTCATATATATGTTAGACATGATCATGTAAAAAATACTGTATAACTATATTTTGATGATAAAAACAATATGGTGCTATTAATTATTTTCAAATGTAAAGATTAAATTTTAAAATGAATTTCTATTTTTATATGTTTTGTTTTCATTTGAATCATATTATGAGTTTACTTAAAACGATATCTAAAAATTTTGTTTGTAAAAAATTTTTATTATTTGTAATTTTAAATGATCATTATATACTGTATTTATAAATTTTATTTATGTTGTATATTATGATTACTAAATTTCATTTTTAAAACAAAATTCATATAATTTAATAATATTAAATATTAAGTCATTAATCCTAAACAAAATTATGTTCCTAAAAAATTTTGCACAGGATGCACATAATTGTTTAAGAAGGGAAATAGCTAAGGCATCTTTGACAAAACCAATAATGCAATTCGCATATCAAGACATGATATGTTTTTTTGTCAACAGATGACGCCACATTCCATTCTGGAAGAATACCATGTGATGGGTAGCCCTTCCACAGGCTGCCCACCCCTGAGGAGGGGTCAGCCGGATTGTAGAGGACGGAGATCGACGGGCCGGGCCTGGACCCATGAAAATATTTTCAAGGGGTGGGACCAGAATCCGGGTCTTCCAGAGTGGAAAGTCGAAGCGTTTCCACGCGGCCAATCCGGCAGACTATCTAGACACGTTAAGGGCACTTAATTTGTTGGGTTTAAGGTTAATACATTCATGGTTTAAAGATAAAAATAGTCTAAAGTTGAATAACTCTTTTAGATTTGGATTAGACAAATTTATCAATCTTATTAGTTTGATTAAGCCACCATATCTCACGAGAGATATACTATACCTGGCGTTGGCCACTTATAGAGCCCATCACAGGCTGGCTAACACCCATAATGGAGTCAACCTCAACGGACCGGGCCGGAATCCGGAAAACCCCCTGAAAAACTGGAGTTGTGGGTCCCAGATTTGAACCTGGATCCTCCAGAGTGATAAGCCACAGCTTTTCCACACGGCCATCCGGCTGACTCAAACTTATTAGTCTTTACCTGTGAAAAACGCAATAAATCACCCATGTATGTATTATTAATACTGTTGATACGCAAGAAAATTATGTTAAAAGTGTAACACTGATACACTATAATAAAATGCACCATTCTTTCCTTTATTTAGTTTAAAATCAAGGAAAATAATCTTTTGTATGTGAAATTACTCTAGTGCAGGAGTGTCCAACTTGTTTGTCATTAAGATCGACTTTATATGTTAACAGAGTTCACAATCTACACTTGTTTGTAATTAAGATTGACTTTAATATGTTAACAATGAGTTTGCGATCTATTTCGAAATTTTTTGTTTGATGGTGAGAATAGAGATAGGACCAAAACCACATAATCCCAAAAACGACATTAGCCCAAAACGAGATATCCGGCAGCGGCGACGGTTTTTCCTTTTACTTTAAATCATAAATCTCAAACACAATCCTTCACTTCAACTTTCACAACTGTCAATTCATAAACGCCATGTTGGCATCGTCAGCGAATTTAGAATTTTGTCCAAATGCTCTGCTGCTACCGGCTATTCTGTTTTGGGCCATACTCAGCAATAAAGCCAAATTTTGGCTTTAGTTGTCTAGACAAGGCACTATGCAGTAAGAGAGTCGTCCGATAACTTACGAAGATCGACTACAAATCGTCCTGCGATCAACCTGTTGGCCACCCCCGCTCTAATGTGATATCAATACTCTTCTATATTTATTTCATTGATATTAATTTTAAAAATTTAAATTATTGCCTATCAAAATTTAATCTATTTCAATCTTATAAAATGTATTTATTTTCTGAATAATAATAATTCGACTTTCAACTCATGCTACTTCACCTGGATTGACTGCTCAATGTTAGAAAACGGCGCCATTGTTTAATGGGGTACTTTGGCGAATGTAGTACATTCAAAGTTTTGTTTTGCTGGTCAGATGTATCCCATTTATGTTAATAAGTATGATGACCAGATTCTAATAATTATTAATACGAGTGTATTACCGCAATAGCGAGTATTATACCAAGTGATCCCACCATTCAGCGGCTTCTTTTGTGCTGCATTCTCTGCCCATTTATTTTTTTTATTTTTGCATATTTTACGTCCCCTTTCCAATCAGGGAGATAACTAAGGGGGCGGGACCAGTTCCAACCACGGGCTGCACCCACACCCGTGAAGGGGGGCTGGATGGTGAAGGACGGGGATCACCGGGCCGGACCCAGTACCCCAAAAAAATCCGGGACCAGACCCGGGACGCGAACCCGGTCCTCCAGCGTGGCACGCCAACGCGTTACGACTCGGCCATCCGGCTGCCATTCTCTGCCCATTGGAGCAGTCAATCCAGTCTTTATAAAATATTCTTGTACATATCTATTATTCCAGAACAATGGCACGTGTATGTCATCCGAACCGAAAATACTATTATTATTTTTAATAAATCACAAAAATCAGTAAATAAAAATAATTACACGAATTAAGAATTTAAATAGCTTGTTTTCTATTAGCATCAACGTTTTTCATCAGAATTATGAATAACAGCGAGGATAATGATAAAAAAAAGTCAATTTTTTTTTTACTTTTCAGTAAAATTAAACGAATAAAGCTTTAAAACATAGGCATTCTTATTTTCCTGAATTTTTATAAACTTTTTATGCGGTTTTAGGATTGTTTCGGTTTTAGAAAATTATGGAGCATATCTCTAATTTTTCAACTAAAGTAAGTTAAGGTTGTAAGTTAAGACTGGATTCAACTGACCTTGCGACTGCGATCGCAACCACGACAGTGACCGCTGCTATAGAAACAATCTCATCAGACGACTGATATTCGCTTCACGATTGTTTCCAGCGAACAGTCGTGAAGCGAATATTGAACTTGCTGAATATTGTCGCAGTCGCAACGGCTACGTCATTACGATAGCCAATAGAAAGGAGGCATTTAGCCATCTTTTACGAACTGTATGCTACATCAACTCTTATTAGCTATTGTTTATGCAGTAACTATTGGTTAATTCGAAAAATCGTGAAGCCGGTAGCGATCAATGTGCATGTTCTGTCGCAAACTTCAGTCGCGATCGTGGTCGTGATTCATAGTCGCAAGCAGTGCCGTAGCTACTGCTCTAAGCGCCTATGGCTCAAGATATAAAAGGCGTTTTTGTAAGGGAATAAAATAAGATAAATCAGCAAATTTTTTGTAGTTTTTTCTTTATTAATTATTTATTTAATATGTGTGAAGGAGAAATCGGGATATAACATATAAATTATAAAAATTCAGCAAAATATTATTTTACACACATTATAAAATTTTACAAAACAAGCTATTACAGAAGCTTCACCTTTCGTGTTTTGATTTCTGCAAAATTTATCACTTCTTCAATTTGCACACGAATTACACTGGGGCCGCATGTTTTTCATGAAGTAAACTTGCTACTTCTTTCGTTAGCTTCGTTAGACTTTCGTGCGATACGTCACAGCTATGGTCCTATGGAGCATGCACAGTGCATAATAAAATTACTTTTAACCGCCTCGTTAAAACCGAGTTTAACGCATTAGACTTTTTAAACGCGCCCATAAATAAATAATTTTGAAAAAATTTTTTAATGGTCAGCAAAATCAAATGATGCTAACCTATGATAATGTTAATAAGTTATCAAAATGTTATGATTAAAATGTTATGAAGCAAAATGTAACAACTTAAAATTCCCTTAGACGTGGACAGGAGAAACATCCATATAAAAGGAAATTCTTCCATCCAAGCAGCCCGACTCGCTGCTGCTCGCGAAAGCTGGCTCAGCCGTACTGTAAGAATTCACCCGTCATTATAATAATAATAATTTTTTGCACATTAAAAATAAATAAACTTTGGTACAATGATGAGGGACTAGTACAGTCCGAAAACGTTATGCTAAATAAAAATCCATACTTGCTAATGTGCTGTATTTAATCTAGTATCGTATTAAGCGAGTAGTCTCTAATATTTTTGAAAGTTTGCACAGGCAATTCTATATACAAAAACAGATTTATTAGAAAGACACTAAATGATAAATTGATTACAAAGTTAAGAAGAGAGAAATCAAAGAAACAAACTATATTATACATGAGCAAGATTGACTACGCCTATCGGATATATCAGTAGCAAACGGGTTGATATATTGCTCCTTTAGCGCTACATACCTGGATGAGTCAGGATTTCTTCCTTCAGAGAGGATAACTTCTCTCTCTGGGTCTAAGTTATTTGCCAACTTTCGATTACTCACCATCCTTCCCCTCTTCTCCTATTTTTCTTACTTTTTTTTTGGGGAGGATATGATTCAGATATTGATATCATCTCAATGTCGCCATTGTTGATATCTTGGGAGCTAGTTCCATGTTCTCCTCTCGACTTTTATTCACCTTTCTTCCTTGTCTAAACAGTTATCAGCCCGTTTGTTTATCTTAAATGACAATTGGGGGGATTAAAGGAAGCTAACTATTGTTTCGTTGATTTCAACATATTAACAAAAATTATACAAAAGATAATAAAATTATATAAAATTAAATGATATAATAATTGATAAAATGATGATATAAATTGGTTAATATAACTGGTTATACAATCGCTATTATAATATAATCGAATAACATAATATAAAATAAATGTGATACAAATATTAAGTAAAACAAAAATACACGATAATTATAAAAGGAATAATTAAACATAAGTGATATTTTGTGGATCTCACATAAATTATTAATCATCCCTTGTGCAAGGATAATAAAACAAAAATAATCAATATACAAATCAAGAATTAATATTCTACATAATAAACATATAAGACAATCTTAATTACTAAACAAAAACAAAATTCCATTTTTCCATTCAGCTGCCCAAAAAATAAAAATAATAATAATAATAATATTAATAATAAAAAACTCATTTACCTGAAAATAAAAACCAAAATTAATATAATCCAGAGCAAAAGCTACAATAGAATTTCCCAAATGTAAACGGTTCACAACAGTATAAATAGCACTCAACATCTGGTGAGAGATACTAAACAGGAAGAAAAAAAATAAAAATAATAACTAACAATAATAATACTAATAATAATCATTCATCACAAAGTTTATAAACTAAACATATATCTATAATATAAAATAATAATTTTCGTTTTTTAACATTAAAAGAAATTTATAATAATTCAAGTAATAAACATTCACTAAATTTGGAACAAACTGCAATAATATGAAAGGAATTTTCAACAATGTCCATCCCACAATGAGAGCAAACATTACCTCCAAAATATTTGATACATTTCAATGAATTGCATCTAATCTGCATTATTGTTTTACTCATATTATAATGAGGGGTATGATTTAAATAATTTTTAGCTTAGAAATCATCAGATATTTCTCTATACCAAGGAACACTATTACAATTATCAATTCGTGATCTAATTTTAGAAATACTGCAATTCATAATACAGGAATCCCTTGATTAGTGCGGCTAATAAATCCTTGCAATACACCATTTATATCAAAACCTTACTAATCAAATTAAAAAACCAATGGGAATAATTGTAATGAATCCTGGAAAATATCAAAATTATAAACATGTATAATTTTCTCTCTCAAAATGTAGCTATATTGCATTACATGTACTTTAAATCATTGAGGAATAAGTATAGGTATTTAAAAATTTACAGTAAGAATTAAAATTTATTTTTCACAAAAAAAAATTATTTTTTTAAAAATTGCATAAGTTTTGTTAAAAATAATTGCACGTCTGTAGACATTGAGGACTGCAGAAGAACTGAAGGCAAGGCTGGTTATATAATAATGTAATGGTTATTATTAGGTAGTTGCCATTCACACTAAATTTATTATTAAATAAAATTACAGACAAATTCAAAATATAACAATTAGATGACAAAAGTCGTAATATTAATAGAATTAAAAAATACATAAATAAATTTATTGCAGTGCTCTAAATATGTAGACTACAATCCCTGAGATTTAGTTGCCAATGCTTCAGAGGGTTTACGAAAAAAAAATCGCACTTGTTGAAGCACACTAATCAAATTTGGACTGGCATATATTAAGGGATAGTCTCAAATTTTTTTGCACATTAATCAAAACCACACTAATCAAGGGATTCTTGTGTGAGTCAAAATATTCTCATCAAACATTATCCCAGAGTTAATCACCATCAAAATTGATTGATATAGAGAGGTTTCAAGTTCATATATGAAATTAAAAATAATGTAGTAAATAAAATAAATTTAGAGTAAATTTATTTTGAAATATATGCTAAATATATGTGAAATATATGCTACTGATTGGACTAATAAGTATTGACTTGCATTAAAATTTTGTAAAATAAATATCCAGTTATAAGTTGAGAATTTTTGATCTTGAAAATTACTGTGAAAATCATATCAAATGTACATTTGATACATTTCATGTACATTTAATATGATATGCAATTCATTTGATATATTTTTTTAATCATCACAAAAAGTTTTTAAACTGTTAATGTACAAATAATTTAATATCTAATATTGAAACTGGCTGAATGGCTGCATTGATAAAATACTCACTTATCATCTTGGAGGCTCCTGATCCCACACTTCCAGATTTTTCAACAGGAGTCAGGGCTAAGCTCCATTGAATCCTAACTTTCAACGTTTTGGTTGATCAGTCTAGTGCATAATTTATGTTTTGATATTAGGCTGATTAGTTTTAATTAGGCTACCAAATTTCATAAGAAACATTTTGGCAGTGGCCACTTTTGAATCCTTCACAGGCTGGTCATCACATCATAGATGATGGCCAGCTTGGGATAGGCTCTGAAGTGGTTCAGAAATATATCTTGTGAAATTTGGCATCATAATTAAAACTAACCTAGCCTAATATCGAAACATAAATTATTGGCAATTACTATCAAATGTGTATTTAGATGATGGCCAGCTTGGGATAGGCTCTGAAGTGGTTCAGAAATATATCTTGTGAAATATGGCATCATAATTAAAACTAACCTAGCCTAATATTGAAACATAAATTATTGGCAATTACTATCAAATGTGTATTTTTTTTTAAATATGATTTACAAAGCAAATATATTGAAAAAAATTTTATCTAGTATAAGAAAATTTATTAGAAAGAAATAAATTTTCTATTATTACTATCTGAATTACAATTTAAGCATTAAAATTCTACAAACTGAATTGATTCATACTTTTAATAGAAATTATCAATCATTCATGTATTTCAATGGCACATACTTATTCTATTCTAGAGCATATTTTAAACTACTTTTTTACATGAAATTTATATTTTATTGTTACACAGGCAATCCCCACTTATGTAAGTCAAAACATACATATGTTGGAGCATACCCTATACAGCACTAAAACAGTACTCTATACTGTATGACAAAGATATAACATTAAAAATAGTTATATTAAAGAATAAGTATGTAAATCATGTAATATAGCATTTGCTTACTATCTTGGAATTGGATTTGATTCCAAGTATCACACTTTAGTTTTTCAGGGAAGTCTGGGTTTGCACTTGGCCTGTTAACTTAACCTAGTAAACCCATAAAATATATATACATATGATAAATGATGAAATTAGGAAAAATGATCATTTTTATGTGCTATGATCAGTATATTTTTTGTTTTTATTCATGGAATTTTTACATAAGTACGGATCTATGTAAATTGGGAATTGTCTGTACAGGAATACCTCGATTATCATGGTTTATAATTTGATGCCAAAATTCCAATTATTGCACTCCAAATTTGAATTATTGTGGTCTTGAGATATAGCCCACTATACATGCAACTAGAATTACATTTGCTCTCCAGGTAGCTCCCTTTAGCACTTTGTTTTTATCTGACAGCACTTGCTCACCACTCATCAGTAACTATCTGAAAGTATAGTTACTGATACCTGAAGTACAGTTGACAGGGCCGGCTTAACCTGGTAAGCATGCATCACATTGGGGTGTTAAAATTATTATTTTCTCAATATTGTTACTTAGCAATATTGTATATTGCTGAGTAGATGTTACAAGAAAACTGCATCGGGCGCCGGCACCGGCACCTCTACAGCCGGTACTGCATGTGAATATTTATTTCTCTTTTTATTTATCCCTACAATGAATGCTAAAATAAACAAGGATGATATCAAGTCTACAGTTATCAAGAAGAAATGTAGAGTGATCAGCTTAGAAGATTAGCACGTATAAGACATTTCTTTTTTACTTTCTATATAAAATTTAATCAATAGATTTTAAAAATCCTTGGCAATGATCAGCCATTTTAGATGCATTATTTATCCTGATTATCGTAGATTCAATTATTACAGTATTTTTCGTGGCAACAATAACCGCAATAATCTCAAAAAATTATCATGTTTCATAAGATTGAACAAGCTTGAAAATAATGATTCCTTGCAAAAGCAATAAAATTAAAACAAAAAATAAAAATATTCCATTAATCACTTTGAATTAAAGAAGAATTCATTTATGCAGTGTTTGTACATATCAGATTTAGCTTGATACATTTTGGATCCTTTTTATAAAAACTTCTCTATGCATATCTAATTAGTAAACTGAATGTCACATTCATTATTACTATCCATTCCTTTGAATAAAGGACTAATAATAGCATTCTGTCACTTCTCAAATATACATTAAATAAGTAAACAGACAATTCATAAATACTCCACATCCATATTTCAAACTTTTTCATTTAATACTATTCACATTTTATAATTCTTGATATTTCTCAAAAATTTCACTGTTTCTATCATTTTGCTTCATCAATTTTTATATTAACATTGGCATTAACATTTTTAATATTATATAAGAATTAATGAACTAATGTTACACTTAAAAAATAATCCTTATACCAGAGTTCAAAGAAACAAAAAAGAAACTTTATTAAAACTAATTGCCTGTGCAATATTTTGTAATGGTTATTTATAGACTTACAATTATTATTATTATTATTATTTTTTTTTTCAAGATGTGCAAAAATTGTTAAAATCATTGAGTGAAGTTTATGGTTTGTTGTACAATTTAGGAGTAAATTGTGTGCCAGGAGTATTCTGGAAAAATTAGCATTTTTTGTTAATATTCTTATAATTTCTTGACAAACATGCTCTATAATCATTCAGTTAATACTGAATCATAATTAATTTTAACATTCAAAAATCTAAATAACAGTTAATGTTTAAATTTTTGAGTTTAAACATCACTATATATTTTTTTATAATAATTGAAAAATTAAACAATTTATTAGAATACTAAGTGTTTTTAGTGTTATAATAAATTATTAAAATGCTAAAAAACTTAATTAGTAAGAATAATTAATTTTAAATTATTTTTATTAATATATTTGTCATTACATTTTATTTCATGTTTTTATGTAATCTTATAATTTTAAAAATATATATAACAAAATACCTTCAATAAAATATTTTTAAAACTTTCCATTTATTCAATTAAGCTGGTTGAGTGAAACAATCAAAAATGTTATTAGTGTTTTAATAAGTTGTTTATCCTTGAAATTAATTGTTTTTATGTTTATATTTCATGCACAAGATGAATATTTATAAGTAGAAAGGGTTTTATTAATATTAACATATTAATTTTTTGGAAATTACTTTTGCTTGCAGGTAAATTTTATTGATACACCTGGTGTAATTGAAAATCGAAAACAGAGGGAGAGAGGCTATCCATTTATAGATGTTTGTAAATGGTTTATTGAACATTCTGAATTAATTGTGTTTGTATTTGATCCCACAAAATTAGATGTTGGAGTTGAGTTAGAAGCTCTCTTTGGTCTTTTAAAAGGTCATGAAACAAAGGTATTATAATTATCTTACTAAAATTTATAAAAAGAATAATTATTACAAATTAAAATAGATAATAATTCAGTTTATTTTATTTTAAGTATAGTATATAATAGAAATTTATTTTCACAGGTGAGAATTATTCTTAATAAAGCTGATACTATTACTCCTCAAGAATTATTAAGAGTTTATGGAGCATTATTTTGGAACCTTGCTCCATTGATTAATGTTACTGAACCACCACAAGTATATGTAGGATCATACTGGTCTAAAATTTTCAATCCTCTGTCAGAAGTTAATATTCCATTATTTATACATGAAGAAATATTATTTTTAAAAGACTTACATGAAGTCATTGCAAATAGGTTAGAAAATAAAATTGCATTTGTTAGACAACATGCTATTAGGGTAAGGAATCATGCATTGCTTATGGATGAATATTTAAAAACGTTACAAAAACATAAATCAATTTTTCAAGACACAGCAGAAATTGCAGCTGATATTGTAAACAATTCTGAACAATATAAAGTATTTCAAAATGTATTAATGAATTCAGATATTAATAGAGAAGATTTACACTCACCTAAAGAATATGCTGAGTTTTTTGAATTACATCCAATGAATTCATTTCTTCCTCTCTCAAAACATTGTGGATTTATAAGTTCTTGTCTTCTAGATACAATCAACTATGCAATTCAGTATGAATTACCAACGTTATTAGATGAAGTTCAGACATTACAAGGAAAGACTTGTCAAAAAGACAATTTATGTAATTCACAAATAAACAGATCACCTCATCAAAACAGAAATAATTAATGCAATCATAAATTTTAAAGGTGAATATATTTATAGTATAAAATTATTTTGAAAAATCATAAAAATTAATTTATTCTATTTTAAAAATATTTATGATTTCTTTAATATACAGTATAATTTAATAATGCTGTATTTATATATTTTTGTAGGACATTTTCATGAGTATCCATAAACTATATTGTATTGTTAGGGGATGGAATGTAGTGGATTTGTGATGGGGGAAGAGAGTCATGCAAATTATGATGTCATATTACAAAAATAGTTAAAAATTTTTATTTCTTCAAGCAGATATATACTTGTGATAATTCATTGAATCCCAAACAAACAAATGATTTAATCTTATATAACACACCACATTTTTATGTAAAATTTATTTTATTAAATAGAACATTATCATATTGATGATAATTATGATTTATATTTATAGTATTTATATAATCAATCAAATTATATAATGCTATAAAATATCAATGTAATTTCTCAAAATACTGTATATATATTTCTGCTTTAGACTAACATTTTTTTAATAAAATATGTTTATGTTTAATTTTTTGAAAAATAGATTCTAGTATAAAATATTTAGAAATTCATTCATTATAAAATATATCTAATTATAAAACACTTATATCCAGTTGATTGAAGGTTTATTTGGAAGATAAAGAATAATATATGTATCTATGTAAAGTATTATGCATTTTTTATTTTAATGTAAAATCAGAGAAAAAATTTTAAATAAAGGGGAGAGTCTTTAAATATATGTTGTCATGTTCAAATTCAAGCTTTTAGTTGTATGATGAAGGAAAAGGTGAGGTCAAAAAGAATTTAAAATGGCATAACATAGTTTATGGATGCTTTGTTCATTTCTTTACTATTTATATTATTTGTGTGTTTTATATATAAATTACAAATTTATAGTTATTTTAAAATTATTGTAAAATCAGTATCATTTATTTATAAATATTATTATTGAATTCAAATTAATTAAAAAATTATATTTTTAATCACTTCATTAAATGTTGATTCAATTATTTGAATCATTTTGGATAGTATTATTTCTGACAAATGTATATTAGAAAATTCAATGATCTCTGTATAAAATACTGATGTCTGTGATCATTACTTTAAATAATTTCTTGTCATTAAGGATCATAGAATTAAAAAATTAAGTCCATTATATAAAATATTATTGATAAAAATTTTTTAATTTTTCCATTCCAATGTTGTTAAATTATTAATATAATAATAGAAAATATCTTTAAATCATTCCATTTTCTGATATTAATTTATCTTAAGTCATGTACTTAATCTCAAAATTATTAATAAATGAAATGTTTTAAGTTTACTATTTTGTGAAATATATGATGTAATATAGTAAAGCATCAGTTTATTAAGTAAGCATTAATTATCTAAGAGTCTTTCATTGAATAGCTATGAAATGCAGATAGATGATGGTGATATAGTTGAACATAATTAAAAAGTCATTTATGGGTCCATAAATTCTTGATCATTTGTTGGGAATGATTACTTAAATATAATTTGTTTTATTAACATAAAATATTAACCATTTATCCAGAATTTCAATTCCATGAAACCATCACTGATGAAAAAAAATTTAATATTTGAAGTATTATTTTTATTTATTTTTTGTAAAATTTAATGCATATAATTATTAAAAAAAAAATTATTTTTACAGTTAATTAAACGAGCTGTTGTAAGGATTCAAATTTTGTCAGGCATTTTTAAATGGATTTTTTTAATGCTATTTGAGTTCTGACTATAGAGAAAATAGTCCACTTTCTAAAAAATATGAATAAAAAGTTCCAATTATTATATCAATACTGTAATCAATGGTCTGCTGTAACTTTTTAAGTTCCTTTTAAAATATGCTTGTCTATATATTTATTTATTAATATATAAAAATCATAAAATTTATATATTTAGAAATATTAAGATAACAGAGTTTTTATATTTAAAATTGAATTTTGTTTAAAAAAATGTTTTGAAATTAAAAAAAAATGTTATATTATTTTCTAGTCATTTATATAGGGAAATTAATATTTATATAAAAAATATTTACTGTTGTTTCAATAAGTGATGTACAAATCTTATTTTATATACAATAAAAAAATCATATTCAATATGTACTTAAATGATAAAAATAAAGATATTATTATGAGTCTTGTTTTTCTCCATTTCAGATTGTAATATGCATTCATGGTATGCAGTTTCAGGTTATTTTGCGCCCTAGGCAAAGTTTACAAGTGCGCCCCTTATTTCACAACTTGGCGCCTATAACCTAACTTCGGGCCGGCCAGTGTTTCCACGTGCCAGATGGCTTCTTCCCCTTTTTCTCACATCCCCGAAAATCCCCTACTTTCTTCACAGATTGTTTAGAAAATACCCAGTAAATCCCAACATAAGCTAAAATGCTTACATAATAAAAAATAATTGACATTAAACAAAAAATTTTCAAGTTAAATTAATAGATATAATACTGAAGCGAAAATAAAAGCTGGGGGATTTTTAGTAATCGTTCTAAAAACAGCCTTTTTTTAATTTCTTTTTTAATTAATTTGAAAATTCTGTTATAATTCATTTACACCAAAAAGTTATAAAATATCGAAATTTAATATTTTAAAATGTTAACTTTTTAAAATATCTTAAAACGAATTTTAAATAGCGGTAAGTTCAAATCATTTAGGTAAAGAATGATTCAAATCATTGAATGAAATAGAATCAAGATTTAAATAGTAAAATAGTGTGATGTATAAGGTGAAAAGTATACCTAAATCGCATATCACTATTTAATTTTGATATTTTAGTAAAGTATGAATAAAGCATAGCTTGAAATTTTGCGCCCCTTCATGGCTTGCGCTCTAGGCGTTGCCTAGTTTGCCTAAATGGTAGCGCCGGCCCTGGTGTTATCATATATAAATTACATAATGTATTCAAAAAATTGCTATATGAAAATTTTTGTTTTTGATTCTTATTGTAGAAATAATTTCAAATATATTCTACTATGTACAATTTTTTTGAATATCTTTTAGAATGCATGTCCGGTACAATTATTTTTTATAATTAACTGAATTTTAATGAATAATAATAAAATTTTATTTAATAAGGCTAAAAGTGAATAAACCGTGTTCTTATAGACCAGGGCTGTCCAAAAGGCGGCCTCCGAGGCTTCCAGAATTTGTGATATAATATTACTTTTTAATATTTTTTCACTTTTATTTATTACTTTTTTTAAGATATTAATAAAAAGAATCCTAAAATTGAATTATATTAACTCAATTAATTAATTTTTCTTAATTATTAGTAATTAATTAATGGTCAACAAGCTATCAATGACATCACATTTTTATAAGATTTTCAATCACGTCAAGTTTAGTTTTAGTTATTTCAGTTTAAAGTTTTGAATTGTGACTGCATATTAATTATTTTTTGGTTTCTAACATTCACCATTTTAGTGATGGTGTGACCGTTGTTGTGAGATTGTGTTTTAATTTTATTTTACTGTTTACTGTAACTTAATTTTATTTTTATTTTACTATGAGTTCGTTGTATTTGTGAAATGAGTGAGAAAAAACGTAAATTAGAAAATGAAAATCGAGTATATTAGTAGCGGTGGGAAAATGACTTTTTCATAACAAATCACATGGGTTAACTGGTTTGTTTAACGAACGTTTTTCCTAACTTCTGTGATTTTGGTCGGAAAATAATAATAACGTTTGATAGTACTCATTTGTGTAAAGGTGCATTTTAATATCATGAAAACAGTTAAGAAACGATTCGGAACCTGCCTTGGAGATTCTTCTTTTACATATTCTGCGGATAACTACAACAGGAATGGATGTAAATATCCAGCCCTTGTAAATGTTACTGTCCGCCCTCATTTATCACATTAAATAGATATATACATACTAATTTACTGTCCGCCCTCATTTATCACATTAAATAGATACATACATACTAATTTTATATTTTTTAACGGTTTATATTTTATAACTTTTTGTTAACATGTTTATTGGATGCAATCTGGTAAATATAATTTTGTAATAAGGTTTGTTAATCTGGAAATAAAATTGGTTTTCAAAAAGCGTTATATTTATACGTTCCATTTGTTGAGACAATAGCGTATTAAGTATCAAAGCCCCTCCCCATTTTTTGTAACTGCGGCCCTCCATATCTCTAGTAAACACGGCTATGGTCTTCAGGTTCATTATAATTGGACAGCCCTATTATAGACCATTATAATTGATGTTTAGGCCTAATGATTTTTTGCTTAACAAAAACGAAGCTGTACAGGAAGTTATTCAAATTATCTAATAACCTAAAACAAATATCCGTTCATGAATATAATAGATACGGTAAAACGAGTTTTATTGCATAATCCAATTATAAATTACTATTAATTTGAAAAATTTTTAAATGGGATGATTTGTTATAAATTGATTATAATTATTTTTGATTATTTGTTGATTATAACGAAACGACTCAATTATCAAGTATTAGTCGCAATAAATGATTTAAGAAATTTGTTATTCTGTTAAAAAATCTGTTTAAGAAATTGTTTCAAATTACTATATTTGAAAAAACGCTTATTCAAATTAAATGTATTTGAAAGTTGTAATTTATGTTGAAATAAGATTACAATCTCAAAATTAGGTTGAAATTTCACTGTAAATTTTGTAATCGATTTATACGTTAGATTTAAAATTTAGTTTGAACGAAAATTTGTTGTCTATTAAATTCTATAGCAGCAGTGGATAAACTGCCGCCATTGGATCTGTTTCATGTGGAATTCATAATAGTCACAATGCCTAAAACTTTATTGATAAATAAAATAAATACAAAAAATCGTTTTCTATTATCAGCATAAACAAACATTCCTTAAAGATATGGATGTCTGATGAATATTTAGAAGCGATATTAAGAATAAACACTACAAAATTTAATTTTGATTTTGAAAAGATGACTAAAGAATGTAAAAAATTTCATAAAAGGCATTAATTATTTATCTCTTAAATAAGTTTACATGTATTTTTTTTCGTAATTATTAAAGGAATAAAAAAAAAATACAATTTTTTAAGTGCGATTCCGGGTTATATTTTATTGATACGATATGGCCCTTTTCTATAAAAGTTCGCCCATCGCTGCTCTAGTCTACAAAATTTTAAATGTGGTGTTATAATCAATGGTTATAATACAAATACTGTATCTATATACATTTGTAGAGAATTATAAATTTAAAATCGGAAAAAGTTTATGGAAAATAGAATAAAATATTTGTTTCGTGCTAATTCGATAATTTCCATTTACAGATTAATAATAAATATAGTATAATGAAAAAAAGAACATAGTATCATAAAATGATTTTATCATCGATGGTTTGTTATACCGTAGGTTATACTCATATTGTAAGAATATCTGCAAAATAATCAGATGGCGCAAGTGTCTAATAGAAGAAAATCGATGCTTTTATTCAATAAATCATGTGTATGTTTGACATTAAAGTGTGTTAAATATGGATGTGTTGTAATTAAACTGATAAAATAAAAATGCCAGTAAGTTTTATTACCATTTTATATTTTTGTATTCTCTTTAAAATAAAATTTCAGTATAAGTAAATTCGATATTGCAAACGGCAAATATTTAGTTTAGAAAACTTATATATGCAAATGTATTTTATTGTATAAGTATTTACTTATTTTTGGTTCAATAAATATGAGATGGTATTAAATAATATTTGTTAATGGGATTGCTTAAAACTTTTTACAAGAACTCTAATAATGTACAGTAAATATTCTAGCAAAATTTTATCTTGAATGCTGCCGTTCATTCTCTGATTTAAATTATTTGTTGCTGTTTATAACTTTTACTGATTATGTTAGATGTCTGAGGTATATTAGGTATATTATTACAACGAAAGTTAGCAAAGATAAAACATTTTAAAAAACGGTGTGTTGATAAATTTTTAATAACCGGCTCTGTGAAAAAACATTTACCTATTTACATTTATAAATTTATTACAAATTTTACTGATTAAGTAAAAACAAAATACAAGAAAGTAAAAAAGTTTTCATATAATATAAAATATTCGATATTCTTTATTGCAAATTTCAATTCTTTTTCTTCTTCACTTTTTAAAATGGAGGGCAAATTTCAATTGATTCTCATAGAATACTTTTGTTGATTTTTGCCAAACACTCGTGCCCAAAACCAATCAATAGTTGTAATTCACAACCACAGATTGGTAGACTAACACAATCAGAAAAGTGTTGCAACTTGCAACTTATTGGAATAAAACTTACAAAAACACTAATTTACTTAGTTACCATATACAAGTTACCATTCAAATGCTGCTCAACAGCCATGGTTGGTTTACAGTTCAACAGTTGAACGGACCTGTCTTTCTCTGGAACACGAGCAGATGTGCAGTGCTTAGATTGCACTACTTGGAAAAGAATTATGGGTATAATTGTTGCCATGTCTTGGCCAGATTGGCTGTGTGAAATGTTTCGAGTTCCCATCCTGAAGGACTTGGGCTCAATTCTTAGAAAATTTATTCATGGAGTCATGATTCAGCCTGTTGATTGTCATCCTTTACAATCTAGAGCAGTGGTGTGCAACCTTTTTACACTTGCAACCCCCATACTCAGACTGAAATTTTATACAATCCATTATTTGTTGTTATCACTCCATTATAAGTATATAAGGATAGTAATAATAAAAGTCGTTTTACCACATACAAATTCATATCATTATAGTATATTTTGGTACATATGATTTGATATAAAATTTTTGAAAAAACTGCATAATAACAAAAACAATTTATAATACATTAAAAAACAATTGTTAAAAAAATGTGATGGCTGTGCTTTCATGGAATTCATAATTTCTTCCATGTTTTGCTTAATATTTGAGACTGTAAGCTATAAATTCTTTTTGGGATCTAAACGTTACCAATATTTCGTTTTATTGCAACTAATTTTGAAAAACCAGTTTCCAACAAATAAGTTGATGCAAACTGTATTAAACACAAAAATAATCACACACACAATAATGAGTTGAGCAATTATCATGTATTTTTTTAAATTAATTTCTTTAGTTCTTTCGATTAAAAATTTATTATCTAATATGAGAATTTCTCAAAATTTTCATGACCCCAACAATTTTTCTGCAAACCATAGTTGAGAGGTCACGACCCACAGATTGTGCACCATTGATCTAGAGGACCTCTCACCAGGGATAGTGCTGTATGGTAGTGCCCGTTTTGTACTGCTGTTTAGTACTCTACAGAGTAAAAAGTGGCATCATCTGTTAACAAAAAATCATTGTTCTGCTTAACAATTGGCTTGCAAAATTCATGAAAATTTAACAAACAGCTTATGTGAGCCAATATGAGCCACTTCTAGCATACCATTGATTTTAAGTCTGTTGGAGCTTTTGTATTCAATCTGAACAATAACATAACTTTATTTGTGTAAAAATAGTATCACTAAAATAAAATCTTGCTAATATTACTTCACGTGTAGTATATTTTATGTCAAAAATCAGATATTGAGAATATTTTCTGCCTTTGTAATTATCATTCATTTGTAGTGATTGTGCTCGAGATTCCTATCTTGAGATTTATAAGAAAATTTTATTTCCGATTCTTTATAATTTTTTATTATTTTTATTTTGGGATTCCCGATTCTTGAGAAAAATTTTTATAAATCTCGGAAATTAAAAAAATTCTGTGAATTCATATCCTAAAAATTTCATAGCAATACATTATTTGGCCCTGTGATGTCTTTGAATCAATAAACTAAGTAAATAAATTATATGGTTTATCCTTGGGTTTATCCACATCACATTACTAACTGCATTGGAAACTGGTTTTGTTATATAAATATATTTTACATAAATAAAATATAGGAATATAAAAAGAAAATTATCTAATACTAATCACAAAATAATACTGAGTTTTAAGTTTGGTGTATTGTTTGTTGATCTTAAGTATAATATTACTCGTATGATATTGTACCATATGGTATCATTTCATTTTCATTCAGAGTATATAATATGGCATAATGTGGTGTAGAATCAATCAGAGTAGTCCAATAGCTCTGGTAGTTTTTGCTTCAGATTTTTTGTTAAAAAACATTTTTCTGAATTATGTAAACACTTTTAGTCTAAATTATTTTCAGAAGTCAGAGAATATATGTAGTTGGATTTTAATAATAATTAAAAATTAATTTTTTAACATCACTGAACTTCGGTGATATTTGAAATGATGCATTTTTCACTATTCTTTGATTATGGAGTTTTAGATGATTGTTTTATTGAATGCTGAAACCAACATTTGTCTAACAATATTTTGTGCTCTACACAAGATGTGAAAATGTGACCCTTTCTCTAATTATTAATAACACTATAGCATACATTAGCATATATAACGATAAGTATTACTACATGTACTCCTCTCTTAACAACCTACCTGTTTAATGACTGCTTGAACTTACATCCGAGCTTAAGACTATTTTTTTAATGGAATATTTGGTTTTGGCTCATATGCATTGCTTACGACTATTGTTTGTAATTTCCTGTACTCATAGTTCCCATGAATATAATTTTGATATAGTATACAGGTATTCCTCACTTAATGACCTACCTGTATAACGACTGCTCGTACTTACATCCGAGCTTAAGACTATTTTTTTTATGGAATATTTGGTTTTGGCTCATATGCATTGCTTACGACTATTGTTTGTAATTTCCTGTACTCATAGTTCCAAAAAACTGAAGAAAAATACTGTACTTTGTGCATATTTAAGATATAAATTTTTAATTTGAAATTTGTTTCCAATATTTTAATATAGGAACAAGTTTTTCGCTTACCGACCAATTCGTTTTATGCAGTGCCGGATCTAGGTAATGCAGGGCCTGATTGGAATATTTTGCAGGGCCCCTCAAAATATGGCTTATATGTATAAATAAAATAAGTAACATTTATAAATAAAGATCCATTTTTGTCGGCTGGATTGGCTACATGGAAACACTTCGGCTTTCCACCCGGGAGGACCTGGGTTAGAATCTCGAGTCCCACCCCCTTGAAAATATTTATCATAATCATGAAATCAGGTCCTCCTGTCGATCCCCATCGTCCACAATTCGGCTGATCCCTCAGCACGGATGGACAGCATGTAGACGGATTTCTTTTGCCCCGTCAATTATTATTATTATAGAAAGAAAACTGGTGTCATCTGATGACAAAAAAAGAAGGGTTACTTATTTAGATTAATTTCACTGATGTGAAAAAAACAGTTTTTGAAAAAACAAATTTCTTAATGCGAAAATTTGAACAATTTTATTTTTCATCAGAAATAGCAACCCCGTGGCCTAATTAGCATATATTAGGTTTCAATATAACATTGATTAGAACCCGTTCCAGAGAGATGTGATTAGGATCAATTAATTTATAACTACCCTGTACAAACATGTATCCAAAATATTGTGATAGGGCTCAATGTAAAAAAATAATTGAGCGTGTGGACATTTTCGGTAATTGTAATCTTCTGTAACTTCTTTTATTATATTGTACCATTTATCCGTTCCACGAATATTGAAAAACGATACATATATTTTAAAATATTTTTTCTTAATACATTATTTAATTACATAAACACTGACAAACACTGGGCCCCCTCAATTGCGGGGCCCAATTGGGTGCAGTCGGCTTAAATCCGGCACTGGTTCTATGACCCAGTCGTTAAGTGAGGAGTACCTGTATATACTTCTCCCTCTATTAACTTGGATAATTGAGAGTATACTATGTGTTTATATTATTATAAAGTAAATTATGTGTGATATATATGATATAAATTTGGCTACCATAAAACTTATCTTGTATATGAAATTCTAGAATACATTATTTACATATTCCAAAGTATGTCTATATATTAATGCAAACAACAATTTTTAAATATATACAGTATTTGTAGTAAATTTATTTTAATCATTTTACAGGCAGAAAAGACTGGGGATTCTGAAAATGTGAGAGTGGTGGTAAGGAGTCGTCCTATGAGTGAAAAGGAAGTGGCAGCTGGTTATAAAAATATAATAGAGGTACATTAAATATAAATCTATGTATAATATATTTAAATACTTTAAATGAAATAAAGGCATTCTTTGATTAACATGAGTTTGATTGATATGAATTGGTTTAACAAAAATTCTGAAATAATGCTAATTTAATTTTAAAGTTTCAGAATTTATTTTATGATCCAAAATAATTTATTTTGAATTTGTACAGCCACTCCCTGACTTATGTAATATGCGATTTATATAAATTTGACTTTATGTAAAATATTTTCTGTAAATTTTTTTTTTTTAATTTTTATAGATACATAACTTAAATATCTAATGTATTTGTAGGTAACAAATTCAACATGTAACATATTCTTGTATGTTATGAATTGATTTTTGATCTTTAATCTGATCTTCTGATTCCAGTTCATCATTCAAGGTCCATAAAGATGGGAAATCCTCATTTAACAGAGGTTTCACAAGTTACCTCCTAGAGGTTTCACAAGTTATTTCAAACATGTTAGTTTACATTATTAAAATTTCATATTACTTTATTTATGTTTTTGTGTGTTATTTGTTGATCTTAAGTATCATATTATTAGTATGATATCATTCCATGTGTCATTATCATATTTTCAGTCAGGGAATGATATAGCAGGATAATGCTGTATAAGTGCAATCATTGTAATTGTTTAGCCCTGGGAGTTTTTAATTGCAATTCTTGTTAAAAAATATTTTTTTGTTGCATAAAATTCGAAATGTGTAAAATTACAAGAAATGTAACTCTTATTTAAGTCAGGGAATGACTATATATAGTATTTAATTACTTATTAAATAAACTTAATATTTTATTTTATCCAAAAGTAAGAAAAATCATTATACTCAATAATATGAAACTATGAAAATAATAGTCTTTAATCTTTCAAAAATTTGATATGAAATTTTATATTCTGTTTTTCCTTATATTGTACATAGGATGATTGTATAACAAGAAATTCTATTATACAGAGTATTAGGAAAATAGTCATATTGGTACTAATTCTATCTAGGTCCTTGATTATTCAAGCATGTAATAATTTTGTTATAATAATTGCAAAATGAATAAAACCATGATTATATTACAGTTTCATTTATTGATGAAAAGTATAATAGCAAATAAACAAAATTAAAATTTGAAACTGTTCCGTTCATAAACAACTGCACTTTGTCTCACAATTAGTGTTGAACATCAATAGGAAAACATCGATGTTTAACATCGATAAAACCATCGAAAGGTAATATTGATGGTAGAAAACATTGATGTTTTTTGTGCATTATCACTAACAGCTGCATTGATATATTCTTCATCTATTTCCCAGTATTTTATCAACTGTTTTAGTTTATTAGCTAGATACTTGCTAGTATGCCATTCTTCCAATATGAAAACATCCAAATCTATTTCCCAGTATTTTATCAACTGTTTTAGTTTATTAGCTAGATACTTGCTAGTATGCCGTTCTTCCAATATGAAAACATCCAAATCTATATTGCATAGTTTATTTTCCTCATCTATAAAGTGGACAGTCAAACTAATGTAACTCCTCTTCTGGATGTCTGTCCATAAATCAGTTGATAAACATTATATGTCTAAATATTGTGGACGATATTTAGACATATAAGAAGCAAAATTTATGTTTGAACTGTTGTTTTACTATGAATACCATATTACTATATTTGTCAGAAATTAGTCTTTAATCATTGGTCGAGAGGAAATTTTGTATGAAGATGCTATTGTCTTTACAAAATGTTGAAAACCTTCACGATCTCAAATACTCAATGGCTTATTGTCTTTACACACCATAAATATAAGAGCTTGATTTACCTTATATCATACAGATTCATCTGATTTGGACTCCTCAATGCTCCTAAATGTCTCAGAAATTTCTTTGTTTTTCTGGGAGAGGTTGTGATGATGATGCTTCGTTAGTGTCTCGATAACATTTTTCTTCCTTCTGCAAGTCTTTCTGAACTCCAAGAAGTTGTGGATGTTTACTTTCAAGATGAAACCTTAAATTTGTGGTATTACCACTAGTTTTCAGTTCTTTTGAATAATATATGCAAATTACAGATTATTTTAATTTTTAGCAAAATGTTGCCACAAGAATGTTTTCGGAGGCATACTTACTGAGATAGAAAAGCATAAATACTTTAAAATAAAAAAAAGAAACTGAAAATGTTTTGAATATTAATTAAATGACAATAATAAAGTGTCTCACATGACAAATATGTTCAATTTTTCAAGACGGATTGTTCAATTTTTCTAATGCAAAACTAAAAAATTAAATAAAATCATCACCAATTATAAAAAATTCCATTTATAAAAATATTATGTAATATTACTTAACCTAAACATCAATTTTACTATATAACCAGAAGAAACATTGATGTTCATAAAACATCGATCTCTAAACATCCATGTCTAAAACATTGAACATCGATATCAAAACATCGATGTTCAATGTTCAACACTACTCACAATACTTATGCCATGCATGAAAATCATCATAAGATTTAATATTAAAGATATCTTTGCAGACTATGTGATCATGAAGGAGAAAACATGTGAAAATCAATTACATAATAGTTTAATCTTTAATAAATAAAGAAAATTTTTCAGTACATATTGTCAATGGGAAATAGCAGTATTTTAAAATAGGTAAATTTAATCACTTACCAAAGAAATATGTAGTAATGTTATTTTATTTAATCATTATTTATCACTTATAAAATGCATCTATTTGAATATATATCATTTTCTTTTTTGTTTTATAAAGTATCATTTGCAATTGTGTTTTTATATTATAATATTTTTCAATAAGGCATCTATAAAAGTGGATTGAATTTACAGAATACTGGGATTATTATTCATAAATAGAATTCAGTTATAGAAAATTTCATAGTACTTTATTAAATGAAACGCTTGTTCATCATTAAGAAAATCTATGGAAATCATTGATTTTAATAATTCAGCTAAATAAATACTGATTTCAAACATAACACAATGAATATTTATTAAACACAAAACTGGGAACTAATATTTCTTCAATCCCCATTTCAAATTGGAAATTTCAGAAGAATTTCACAACACAAAATAATGCAACAAGTTTGATATTTGAAATAACATTTAAACATACAGTATTTGGAAGCCAGCCTTTGTCTAATTATCATTTTTAAATTTGAATTCCACATAAAACAAGAACAGAACAAAGCAATAAATTTATTTATATGCAGTTAAAATACAATGTAGCTATCATTTTTTATCTGCAAAATTTGAACTTGAATTTTCTCAGAAAATTTCACAGCATACAATAAAATTTACATATCAATAAATAATAATATAAAAATTTTCATGAAATGTTTTGAGCAGCTGAGGAGATGCAACTATTTTTGCTAATTCTTCATTTCAAATTAAATAATTCTGGATAAATAGTTGCATGTAAAATTATGTATTTTAGATTACAATATAATATAAAATAGAATATAACATATAAATAAAAATTATGACAATGAATTGAAATATTAAAATTTTGTTCATTGTGTGGGGGATCGAGCGTGGGATGTCTGATTTTTGTCACTCCCCACCTCGGTTTATCCCGGTCGCAATTAAGACAAAACAAGAAAAAAGGGAGATGTAGAAAAGAATTTAGAACAAGGGGAGTGACATCCTGTTAAAATAAATATGGCAAAATGCAGCGACGCACTGCATCATATTTCAACCATCTCATGGACTTTCGCCCCAATAACAATAAATCATAAGCTATGTATATGTGCAGGTGTCAGATCAATAAGGAAGAAACTGACACCTGGCATGTCGAAGTTTCTAAGACAAAAACATCCTGTCTCTGTCTCTCCCTGGGAGAAAGGTGAGAGAAAAGGTCATTCTATATAAGAACAGACATCAGCCTCAATCTGGGCTTGTTCCATGACCACAGGATCCATGATATTAGTTCTTGCTTTGATTGTTTTCTTGTTCCCCAATGCCTAAACTCTGTCTATGCTTGGATTATTTGCCAGTTCTTGAACACCTTATCTCTGTCTTCATTTGGTTAGTTCATTTGCTGCCATCCATCTCCAAACTTGCAGGCCTGACTCCCTTCTGCATCTGGTTAATACCCTATTCACATGGTAAACTTTAAGCTGGCTTAAATAGCAAAACTGGTTTAAGAATTATGGTGTGAATGGAACCGATTTAACACTGAATCGATTTATTTTCGAAAAAGCAGCTCAGCCTAATTCACTTCTGTGAAGAAGCTTAAGTCGGTTTGTGACGTTACAAGCTCTCCACGTGGTCCACTACTTCACTTAATTCAACATGGACAATGTAACTCGATGGGACGATGTTATTGACGGACCTGCAATGAATGATGTTAAATAAGGAAAATAGTTTTCAAAAGTAAAACACGGACAGAAAATTGGTCTGAGATAGAAGTTTTTGTACTTCTTGATCTCTGGAGAGGGATTTATGATGATTACTTCGAGTAAAACGCAACTATTCTGACGAGTCACGTGACCTATATCTTCTAGATTAACTTGTCAATCAGAAGAAATATAAGCGATTTTGCAATTAAGTATAATACTAAAGTAAACCTTATATATTATTTCTTCAATTTATTAAACTAATTGTTTACTATAAGAAACTGTATTAAAATTCATCTGTAATTTCACACAGCATAATATATAAAGAGAAGTTTGAACACGAGGGTGCGATGTAATTGTTTTAAGGCGGTCATAGGTAAATTAGTTTAACTAGTGTGAATGGCTAATAGATCTGGTTTGTTGAAAGCTGGCTTAAAAAAAGTCAGTTTAAGAATTAAGCCCGCTTACTTTGTATCATGTGAATTGGGTATAATTCAATGCTCTGTGCAAAAGCCTCCATTTGTATTCAGTCACTTTGTTCTGTGTGTGTCTGATCATTCCGGATTTAATTCAAACATCCATCCGTGTGTGTGTGTGTGTGTAGTGTGTGTGTAGTGTGTGTGTAGTGTGTGTGTAGTGTGTGTGTAGTGTGTGTGTGTGTGTAGTGTGTGTGTAATGTGTGTAGTATGTAGTGTGTGTAATTGTGACAGACTAAAGACTGATAATTTAAGGACAAACTAATTTCAAGACAAGCCAAACACTGCATCTTGACTTCTTTGACACAGGAATATTGAAATCAGGTTTCTCTCTCTCAATTGATGTTAAGTGCCATCCTATATTGTAGAGGAAATCTCTCAATTAAATGAAAAGGAAGTTGTTCTTGTTGAACAGTCTCTGATTCACTTGCTGAACCTCATTACTCATCCTTGTTCGCATCTCATACTGCATTTTAGGCCAATGCCTGTCAACACCGTCCCGGGATCTCACAATTGTATTCAAATAAATTTAAGTTTAAATCAAAATAATCTATTTTTAAATAGATAATAATATATTTTTAAAGCAATAGCTTTCCATATATAGTATGTGAATGTTTTTTTAATTACAATAAATTATTGCCAGGCTGGAGATAGTATTTTAACAAAACAAAATAATTATAAAAAAGAATTCTATTCAATACCTCAAAAATATAGAAAGTTAAGAATTCTAGATTTTCATTTTTTTTTATTTTGCTATCTAAAAATTATTTGTTATGAATAATTTTGACTTTCTTGATTAATTTTTATTGCTTAATATGACTATTTACAAAAATAATAAAAAATATTTTAATTTCTAATTTTTGAAATGTATAAATTTTTTTATATTTAGGTTGATACTGTTCAGGGGACAGTTACTGTTTGGAATCCAAATGGAACTCAAGGAGAACCTCCTAAAAGATTTACTTTTGATACAGTTTTTGGACCAGATGCAAAACAACTTGATGTGTATAATCAAGCTGCTAGACCAATTATTGATAATGTTTTGGAAGGATATAATGGTTTGTGTTTTAAACAATTTCAATTTATATGGCTTTTAAAAATATAAATAAAAAATTAAATTTAATGAATGGACTTAAATTAATTTTATTATAAAGTTTATTCAACTTATTATTAACTAAATTACATTTTGACTACAATATTTATTTGATTATATTGTAATACTAAATATATGCTGAACTTTGATTATTATATATATTGAGGGAAAAAATAGAATTATTATTTTTTAAAATATTTATTAAAGGATTCAGATTTAATTACAATATTTAATTATACTTTATCTTTCAATTGCTGACATTTAGCAGTTGAAAGGTAAAGTGAAATCAGAAGGGGGGATATTAATTTTATCTCAATCAATTAACCATAGATACTGATCAAAAGTTAAAGTTTGATATTCTGTATGAGTGAAAAATAATTATCAAATATTATTAATTTGATTATAATAATCAAGAATTGCATAAAATTGATTAGAAAAATCAGCATTTGCTATAATTGAGTTAAAGTTAGCAATGCTGATATTGTAATTTGTCAGTATATTGTATTTTTTGATAAGTAATGTATATTTACCTATACAGAAAATATACTAAAAAATAATAATGTATGATTTATAAAAGAAAAAATATAGAATAGTACAATATTTGTATAGTATTTTGACATTTAATAAACAATAGAAATAATAATGGATAAACAAGCATAAGTTTCTAGTATAAATCACTGGTAAAAATATTTTTTACAGTATTTTATTTAAATTAGTAATAAAATTATTTTTATAAACATCACTCCCATTTTAAAACTGTACTTTATAATATATAGAAACTCAAATAATCCATCAGAAAATGCATTATTAATCTACACCAGGCATACCAAACTTATGGTCTTCAGTACTCTTCAATGTGGCCTACCCTACTGCCATAAACATTTTTAAAAATCTTATATTTTTATATATTTTAACTACTGTACATAATTAATAAACACAATAATATAGTAGAGACCTCATTAATTCAAATTACAAATTAAATAGACTAATTTTATCTATAATCTTTATTTCACTTACATGTATTTCAATATTTTAAAATTTTATTCTTTTATAAAACAGTTATTTTTATAAAGTTTAAACAATAAGAAATGCAATCAATATGGATGTTCAGTAATAACCCTTTTAACTTTGCTCTGTTTGCGAGGACAAGGTCCTTGAAGGTTCATGACCCCAACCCCCAGGCCCTTCAGCATTCGTCGCTCCGCCGAGATCTTAATGTTAATCTCCCAGTCTGTCATTTCAGACAAAAATGAAGCAGCAAATTCCATTAGCACTATTAAAAATTTTTTTTTATTAGATGTTAATTTCAATATAAAAAAACTTATAAATATAAACAATAAGATAAAGAATAAGAAACCACTAGGTCCTCTGATGTGACTCTCCAGTCAAGACCAACTGGTCAAGCGGCAGTTGTCTAACACAAAACAAGTCCACACTTACACAAGGACGTCGACAGTTCACTATGGACAAGTCCACTTCACAAGATGACTTCAACAGGTCACAAGCATGACAAAGACAAGGTAACAACAACAATCCACGATCACCAGAGGACAGAACTAGCCGTAGATGCCACCAACCGTACTTATGCAACAACTTATTTGCATAAGCAACATTTTCTTCTTAGTGTAACTGGATTCAAATGATTAAATAATTATTATTTTCATAAATTTCTCTCTCGTTATTAATAAATAATTCTTTACAACATAATTATTTCCAATGGAGGTTAATGAAAAACACGTCCTCACTATGACGAACAGCTTCAAACATGGCGGCCGATGACAGAGAGTGCATTTCTTCACATAGTAAGATTTATCTTTTCTATTTCATTAACAAATCTATTGCATTAACAAAATTTTTCCATTCTTTTCAAATCCTCACATGTTTTCTTAAACAGTCCTCTCAATATGCATTGTCCATTAAATGGCTTTCAGTAAGTTCTGAGTTTGACATCCTTGATCTATGTAGTACTTAATATGTTAGAAATGTAAACAAGATGACAGAATTTCAGTAAAGAATAGCATCTTACAGCATATACTTTTTATTGTTGATTTTTTGTTTTCTTAAATGATGCCATATATTTATTGTAGATTTACAATTAGCAAATCTCTATACTTCATGTTATCAAAAATAAGAAAAAATATTTTTCCTTAAGTTGTCACTAACAGCTTGAGAATGGTATTTATTCTAAGCCAATAAGTAAGCATAAATAATATTTTAGGGCAAAATAAAATAATGAAAAAAAGTGAGCTTACAATTAAATAAATCCAATTATTTTGGTTCAGATATAAAATTGCCACACCATTTAATTGATAGGTTTGTCCAATGAATGGAGGTTGAGTATCAGTGAGTTTAAATAGAACCCCTGAAGATAATCTGAAGGACTAAGATTCAGATTTAAATTTGAATCTCTAATCTCTTGGATTCTCAGTGCTTTTCCAACTTTATAACTGCACCCCCCCTTTTTCCATAAAAAATTGGTATGCCACTCATTTTCATAACAGTCTAATTTTATACAGTGGTGCCTCACAATTCGACGTCTTGCAATTCGTCGGTCTCACAATTCGACATTTGAGTTTCGTCGATTTGTAAATACAGTGGTGCCTCGCAATTCGACATTTGAGTTTTGCGGGATTGCGCATGCGCGTGCATGGAATTGTGTGATGTCATTTGCTATTTGTCGGTTCTTTTTGGACTACTTTGGTGTTTGTTCATGTTGTTTGTGTTAATTTTCAATTCTACAATTTTCAGAAAGTAAAAAATTTGTAATTATTATTTTTTGAGTGAAATATAAGGATGGATTCAAAGAGAACTGACTAGAGCAGTGCTTCTTAAAGTGTGGGTCTCAACCCCATATGGGATTGCATCCCACACTAAATTTAAGGGTCACAGAAATTTTGACAAATGTTTTAATTCGTATTCCTAGTTTATATACCTCTATACCCAGGGTCGCAAAAATATTTGGTTAAAAAGGGTTGCCAAATGGAAAAATTTGAGAAGCGCTGGACTAGAGGAATAATTCTGAAAAGAAAAACGCTTGATTGAGAAAGAAAAAAATTGACAAAAAAGAGACAAAGAAAAAAATTGTAGATAAAATGCAAAAAGGTAGAACAATTAAAATGTAACTCGAGTATGGCATTCCTAGAAAACTCTGGAACATTTTGCAACAGAGAGAGAAGATTATGGATGCTTGGGTGTCTGCTGGAAGACTTCATTCCAACATTCAAGGGGTAATAAATTGTGTGTTGTGTATAAAATAGTGTATTTTGTAATTCAGTGTTATACAATAGTAAAACACAAATAATAAAGTAAATAATATAGTGTATCTCTCTCACCTCACCTGTTAGGGTAATGAGATGGGAACCAATTACGAATTAATCTATTTTACATAGTCTTATATGGGAAATATTGTCCTGAAATTCAACATTACTTCGGCAACAAATTAGTGTCAAATTACGAGGCACCTCTGTATATGGGAAATATTGTCCTGAAATTCAACATTACTTCGGCAACAAATTAGTGTCAAATTGCGAGGCACCTCTGTAAATACTTTCTACTTATAATTTAATAGTACAAAACAATATACCATATTTTGTATAAATAAATAGTTCATACATAAAAAAATATATATTTATTATGGTGTAATAATTTTTAATACAATTAAACAAAGCTTACAAAAAAATGAAATATAGAATACATGTTTAATATAATATAATAATTAATGTGATGGATGGACTTATTTTTTCAGCACACATTCTCTCAAATCAGGGTGTCATTGAAGATATAGATCTTTTTAAGGACTTTCACTAATAAAACTGCTTTTTTAAGTTATGTTGTGATAATTAATTGCAAATTATTAATTCTATCATTGATTTTGCAATTATATGGTATTTAGCATGTTTAAATGAAACATAAGTAAGGTTTTAGTATTAAGAAATGCATAATAACTTTTCTCCATTTAATTTGTTAATAATTTTCTCTTGATTTATGAGAATTTGATTTATTAGCATTTTCAAGAATGCATCATATTTATAAATTGGGAAAAGAATGCTTATTAATTTATATAATAATTATTCTTATTTATATAAATTGAATTTTTTATATTTTAACAAAATATAGATAATGAGATTCAGTTGTATCTTGCTAAAATGTAAAGTTTTAAAATTATATATTTATAAATGAATATTAAATTTATTTTTATTTAGGAACAATATTTGCTTATGGACAGACTGGCACTGGAAAAACTTTTACAATGGAAGGTGTTCGTTCAGTTCCAGAATTAAAAGGAATCATTCCAAATTCTTTTGCACATATCTTTGGTCATATTGCAAAAGCAGAAGATGATAAGACGTAAATAATTTCTTGTCTAATAGAATATTTTGAATATATAAGTCTTTTCTAGATTAATAGCTAAGAATGCCCTCATGAGAAAATTTCAAATATACATGTTATAATTTATAATAATAAAATATTTATTATATTATTTATATAATCTATATAGTTTATATACAGTAAGTTCCCAAGTTATATGTTTAATTTATCCTAAAAATATCTGCATAAATTAAAAACTATATAAGTCCAACAGTGCTTACATTCAATATATATGAATGTATGTATTAATAAATGGAATGGATAAATGAAATTTATCAGTATATGAGGAGAGGTCAAGAAGTTCTTAGCCTCACCATGTTGTAAGTGTGCTATAGATTTGTAATAGTAAATAATGATAGCTTACTGTCTTATTAATGACATGCCTGTTTGTTTTGACAGATCCTGTTTAACTGGAGTTAGAAGCATGATAGTAAAAGATGTCATGCTAGACGAAATTGAGTATTGAGCCGTCATGTAGTTCCTCCATCTTCAAGAGAAAAGTTCACAATCGATCCACAAAGAGATGTCAGCTGTGTATTGAGAGGAATGATCATCAAATGAGACTATAAAACAATGGAAACAGAAATTCAAATGTGGTTGCACCAGCCTATAGCATGACCCAAAAAAAGGCTGTCCATCAGCAGCTACAGAATCAAGTGTAATGGCAAAAGTTGAGCAGCTAGTGCTTGAAGACAGATGTATAATAGTTAATTTCTTAGCTAGAGAGGTACATTAATAGGACTCAGCCTATGACATATTGCATGGAATATTACACATGAACAAAGTGGTTACACAGTGAATTCTCAAATTGCTGACACCTTTCCAAAAATAGCAATGTATGGAATATTTATAAAGCTTTTTGGACTGTTACCATCAGAATGAGAACAACTTTTTACAGTGATTAGTGATCATGGATGAATGCTGGGTTTATCTATATGGCCTTAAGAATCACGGAAATGAGCAAAACATGGAAACATGGCTCATTATCCACACCCAAAAAGGCTAAGGTGTAATGATAAACCAGAAAGGCCATGTTGTTTGTCAGTGTTTTGGGACAGCAAAGGTGTCATACTGACAGATTTACTTATAAAAAGAGTCAACAATAATAGAAGTATACTACAGGAACTTGCTACAAAAGTTATAGGACAATATCAAGGAAAAGAGACATGGTTTGCTATCAAAAAGTATGTTGCTGCTAACTTGCAATGTAGCTGCACACAGAACTGCAGAAACAATCATTTTTCTGTGCAAATATGGCAACCTTGTTCCTATGAAACCTTGTTCTATCTCCATATTCTCCTGATCTAACACCTTCAGACTTCTTCCTGTTTGGAAACATGAAAAAATTTATGGGAAAAAGTTTCTTCAATGATGATGAGTCATTACTGCAGTGGAAAGCTGATTTGCCTCCAAATCTATAACCAAACATATTGACCCCTACAAAGATGAGATTAAACAACTGTCTGACAGGTGTGAGAAGTGTGTGGCACTAGGAAGTGGATGTGTATAGAACGAAGAGGTTGGAGGACCAAATTTCAGTTTCCTAGCATATCTATGTCATAATGAGGTAAGAACTTTTTGGCTTCCCCTCGTATTTTAAACATAGATCAAAAAATTTAAGTGAAAGTGATGTTTTTGTGAAAAAAGTAAATTGTTTAATTAATCTTTTCTCAAATAATCTAAACTAGCAAAATTTACATCAAGGTACTATTTTGGAAATTAAAACTTGGATTATTGCAGTTTAACATTAAAATAGCATATAAATGGTAAATTTGGCTGTTTAATTAATTCAATTAATATTCCCTTAGTTATGTTGAATTATGATATGAATTTTTTATTCATTTTTTATCAAAAATGCAACACAAACAAAAAGCCTTGCACATCCTCATATCTCTGAAATCATGAAACTCTAAATTGCATTAGTAGTAAGGACTTACTATATATTTATATACTAAAGATTAAAAATATATATAGTTTAAATATGTATTTTATATATATATATATAAAGTATATAAAACTGCTGCTGCTGCTGCTCTAATGTCTACATATATAGATATTAGAGCAGCAGCAGTCTCAGATTCACAGATCACCTGCAGTCTGGTATGTCTTATATTGCAACCCACATAACATTTATTATAATCACAAGGGTATATAAAAGATATTCAGAAAATAAAGATATTCAATATGCAACTATTCCTGACTTAGGCAAATAATTGGAACCAAAGGGTTTTGTAGAATTTGAAAGAATGATTTTTTTAACAAAAATTCTGAAGTAAAAATTTCTTGAGCTCTAGTGGACTATTTGATTGTATCTATATCATGTTACGGTGCATAAATTGCTATCTGGCTGAAAGCAAAAAATGCCATATGGTATACATGATATGATACTTAAGATCAACAACAATATACCAAACATAAATAAACAAACTAAGTTTCTAATTATTTCAAAGCACTTTTAAGCAGACCAAGATAGCTTTTTAAATAAAGTTTTTAATATGAGAAACGTTTTTGGAATTTACAAGCCATCCTCAATTCTTACAGTAAATTTAAATAACAGAACAAATAATATTTCTCTGATTATAATTATATTAAAAGATATAAGTCCAAACATATTGATTTACAACATTTAAAAAATCATATTACAAATTATTATTATAATAATTATGTAAAACTTAAATATTACATAAAGTTTTTTTAAAAGCTCTCTTGGTCTGTTTAAAAGTGTTTTGAAATAATTAGAAACTTAGTTAGACACCGAAGAAAGCAGTAATATTTAAGTTTTATATAAATAAACAAAGTAATATGATCTTTTAAATGTTGTAAATCAATATGTTTGGACTTGTATCTTTCAATATAATAAATCTTTATGCTTTATATACCTCCAAAAAAGTAAAAAGTTTGGAAAATTTATTTCTTCAGGCCAGATTTAGAAGTTCGATATATGTAAGTAGGGAAATTCAGAGTGGATATATATAAATCAGAGAATACAATATTAATTGGGCTCTATTTCACAACTTCAAGGACAGTTCAATTAAAAATAAATAAATAAAAATCTAATTGTATATGCAAATTAAATATAAATAAAATTTTTATTATTAGACTACTTATATAAATAATCTTGGTATTTATAAATTATTTTCATGCTAAAATTTAATATCTGGTGACAGTTCTGTATTAAAACAAATATGGCTGTTTCAATAACAGTTTCATCAAATTTAAGACTTTTTAAGAGCTAAAGATAAAACTTATTGAAATTTATAGAAGAATGAATAAAATTGAGGGAAGAAATTGTTTATATTAAGATTAAATGCTTTACCAAACCAAAAAAAAATATAATAACTTCATTATCTGCTGAAAAGTCATACTTGCTTTTGTTGGAATGAGCAAATATGATTTTGGAAAAATAAATGGAGAAAGAATTCAAAATTAATAACTTTACAATATACCATAATTACATGATTTAGCTTTATATACTTTCATTTGCTTAGGAAATTTAAAGTGCTTTAAAAGGAGGACATTTTCAAATGATGAGATTAAAAGTGTGATTTATGATTTTTACAATTTAAACATCTTCCAAAGATGTAGATGCTCTTCCAAAACATTAGAAACTATACACAGAAAGAGATGGTGATTATGCAGAAGATTAAAATAATAATAAATATTTGAATATTAAACTGTTAGTTTAGATTACTTTCAATTCAAGCATTCCTTGCATATTTGGAATATCTATCATATCCTTAAAATTCTTATAATCAGCACTACAAGCAAGTATTTTAATAGTTTTATTAAAATACTTGGTTGTAGTGCTGATTATAAGAATTTTAAAGATATAAGTAAAATAGCAAGTTATGTTTACTTATAGTTTATCTATCATATTTTTTAAAACTTATTTGACTATTATTTGTGATACAGATTATATTAATAATTTATATTAGTACAGATTATTTCAATATACAGAATAATTTGATTAATGAAATTTTATTATTTAGATTTTTGGTTAGAGCTTCTTATCTTGAAATTTATAATGAAGAAGTCAGAGATTTATTAGGAAAGGATCAAAATGTGAGATTAGAGGTAATTGCATAATTAGACATTTGAAATATATTTATTAGGAAAGGATCAAAATGTGAGATTAGAGGTAATTGCATAATTAGACATTTGAAAATATATTAAATATATTTTGAAAATAGATATATTATAAAATATATCTATTTTCAAAACATAAATTGACAGTATTCTCTATTGTTTTTTAAATTTATAAATAGCTTTTAATAAATAATTAAGATTATTTATTATTAATATAAAAACAAAGCTTGATATTTAATAAATTTTGTTTAGCTAATGCAGAAACTAAAATTTATAAATTATAAAATATGGCTTTCACTCTTGAATAGTAATGAAAGTATCATTTCTTGAAAACATTACTGTTAATATTATAATTAAAATCTGAATGTACATTCATTAATATACTAAATTAAGTCCAAATTTCTTTCAACAAAATGTCAGCTCAATGTTTTGTTATTTTTTGATGTGAATAATAATCTATGCTAGGAGATACAGTACTTAAGATGTCAGGAAAAATAAAATGCCTAAATGTTCTTATATCTCCAAAAATAATAGAAGTATAAATAATTTATACTTAATTTGTTGGGTATATAATGCCATTGAAGAATATGTAAGAAACAAATTAGAAATTTTGATATTTAATATTTAAAAAAAAAATTAAAACATTCAGATTTTGGTCATTTTCCATTGTGCCTTGATTATTTTCACTCTCAATAATTTCTAAACTTTGATAGACAGACATAGTCAATAGCCAACAGAATTGTTCAATAGGAAACATAGTTTTTAGATCAATAAATAGTTTTGGTGTAGTTTTTATGATTCCAGAGTAATAGGGATGCAAAGTTGAGAGAATTGAAAAATTTGGGTATTTTCAAGTTTGTTTTCACAATATCTTGAAAACTAAAAATATTAAACAGTAAGTGACAAAATTGTTGCCCTTTGAGAGCTCTAAAAGGATATATAACTAGACTTTAAATCAGGTTTTTAGTTTTCAACAAATACACATTACAGATTTACATTGTGCAACTGTTGGGTCAGCTGCTGCTGCCAGCTGTTCTATGGCAGATTTGCTACAGCAGATAACTAGCACAGACTATTATGGCAATATTTGAGTAACTAAAGTTGAAATAAATGGAAGACTTTACTTGTAACAGTCTACATTTCATCTAATTTAAACAGTCTTTGTAATATACTGTTATTAACAAAATATTACATATTATAATAAAACTATTTCAAAAAATATTGTAAATATACAATATTTTTGTAATATTTTGTTAAAAACAGCAATAAAATAATTTTTTTTTAGTTTCAAAGGTATTTAAGAATTCCATACATATTATATAACATAGCACTTGCATATTATAGACTAGATACATTACACATCACAACAGTCTTTGTAACAGTCTTGCATTTTATCTATTGGAGCAAATTGACATTTTTTTTGATATACAATATAACAGTTTACATGACAAAGTTTTGAGACATAGCTAAAGTTGTAAAAAATTCAACTTTCAAAAGATACTAATCATTTTAGTGAGTGATTTAAATATTAATGTTAAGAAACTTGAAATTGATCCATTCTTTGATTTTATAGAATCAATATTCGACTGTAACTCTCATCAGATCATACAAAATTACTGTGCATAGTCAATCACTTATTAACTTGGTCTTCAGTTATAATTTTAAGTGTGAATTATATGATGATATTCATGGATCTACTTTAGTTCCATACCATTGATTTTTTAAACTAGAAAGAAAAAGGTTGAAAAAAAGGTTAAAGAAGGTTGTTGCTCTAATTTATTTATGAAAACAAAAATTGAATAGATATACAATACATACATTCATGCACATTTGTAAGTATTTTTTTCAACTTTTAAGTTTTTATAATGATGAAGAACAGATAATGTTGATGTAACAGATAATTTTGTTGGCTAGAATCATATTATTGCCATCTATACCAATGTTTTTCAAACAATTTGATTTTGTGGATTGGCAATTTTTTTCCAATGTGCCAGAACCAGTATCAAATTACTAATTTCCTGAATGTGCTTTCTTTATCCATATGATGGTAAAATGTGTATATTATTATTATTTGGTTAGAATGTAGCCTATGAACTGTTATTCAATAGCCTATTAATATTATACTTCTGAAAATATATTTTTCTCTTTCTGCAGCTTATCATCACTTAAGTGCCAATCTATTCTCTTATGCTAAAAATTCATCATTTAGAAAAAATGTGATTCATAAGAAATGATGACTATAGTATTACATATAAGGGAATAATATTGATATTGTCATTCTGGAAAGATTATTGGCCTATCGACACAATTTTTCTTCTGTTTGATAAGAGTAACATTGCACTACAAAATGTCGATTGTTTATATGGCCTCTGGGATAGATCTGCAACTTAATAACTAGTTAGAAAGAAGCTTAAAGCTAAAGAAAATTTCCATTTTGAATTTTAAGTTGGATAAAACAATATTTTGAAATTACTTTTAAAAAAGATCTTTAAAATGATGTTGTTTAATATTTTATGAAAAGTTTTCAACTCTTCTAAATTATTAATTCAGTCAAGAAAAGTTGTTTTAAATCAAGCGAAAATCATAGAATTTTTAAAATTAATATGAGAAAAAAAATTTTTTAAGTGATATGTCAGAATTACAGTTGCATTACATATATTTATTCATAAACAAACATATACAAATGTTATCTTTTATTTTTATAATTCAACATTGCAAATAGAATAATTTCATATTTAAAAATTTTTTACAACTAATTCTTATTTAGTTATAGCAGAAATAATAATGAAAAACAAAAAACAGTGTTTAAAAAATAAATCTTGTACATAATGAAAATTTCTGATGAATTTTATTTGATTTAGAGTATTTCTGTTTAAAATCAATAATAATATAATGCATGTTAATAAATTTCTATATACCTACAATTTAATGAATTTTATTCTACAAATTTTATTTTTATGTAATTAAGCATCATCAATATTGATGGTACTTTTAAGGGGAATATATGTTAGGGAAAAATATAAGTCTTCAATATCATAATCTATAATTGCTTATAATTAATTGATATATTGAAAAGTTGAGACATATTATATAAATTTCTTTTAATAATAATTGCTTATTCATATAAAGGTAAAAGAAAGACCAGATGTTGGTGTGTACGTAAAAGATCTTTCTGCTTATGTTGTAAATACTGCAGATGAATTAGATCGTATTATGACATTAGGCAATAAAAATCGTAAGATATTTTATATATTGAAATATTTAGAAGTATTTATAGTAATTAAATAATGCAAATTTTGTTGTGAATTAATTTTTGTAGGTGCCGTTGGAGAAACCAATATGAATGCACATAGTTCGAGATCTCATGCCATTTTTACCATAACAGTGGAATGTAGTGAGAAAGGATTAGATGGTCAACAACATGTTAGGATGGGAAAATTACATTTAGTAGATTTAGCTGTTAGTGTATTTTTGGAATATTTAATTTCTTATATAGTTTTTATTGCAAATCCTATTTGGAAGTTCTTTTTAATAAAAAAACTTGTATATAAATATTAAAAAGCTTGGCTTATTTATAGGGTTCTGAGCGACAGAGTAAAACTGGAGCTTCAGGTTTACGTCTCAAAGAAGCAACAAAGATTAATCTTTCCCTTTCTACTTTGGGTAATGTCATTTCTGCTTTGGTTGATGGAAAGAGTACACATGTACCTTATCGTAATTCTAAGCTCACTAGGCTTCTACAGGATTCTCTTGGAGGAAATTCCAAAACTTTAATGGTATTTTTAAATCTTATATTACAGTATAATTATATAATAAAAAAATTGAATATAGAAATGAAGTAATTATATAAAATAATAAAATAATATATAAAAATAATTTATTTTAATAGTGTGCTAACATTGGTCCTGCTGAATATAATTATGATGAAAGTATTAGTACATTAAGGTATGCAAATCGTGCAAAGAATATAAAGAATAAAGCTCGTATTAATGAAGACCCAAAAGATGCCTTATTAAGACAACTTCAAAGTGAAATAGAAGAATTAAGAAAGCAATTAGCAGAAGGTATCAACTTTTTGTGTTTTTTTGCAAAAACTAAAGAAATGCTGTTTGGCTTAGTTTCTATTTTTATATTAGTTACACAAAGATTTTATCAATGATTAAACAAATTTGCTGAAATTACTAATAAAAAAACATATAATTAAAATTTATTCATATCAAAAACTTATTAGAATTTACAAAATATGTGGAAAAACTTTAAGTGATAAAAATATCTGTTTCTTGCTTATAACACTATTTAAAATTTAAAAGAACATATTTAGAATTGATTCACCACACAAAGTTTGATTCCAAAGTTCATTTCCCAGACCGCGCCCTCTCCTTGTGAGTGGTGTTAGGGAAATTCTGTTCCACCAATCATTGTAAGCCTAACAGTAATGTCAATACGTAACATTAGTCTCGACCACTGTTAAGATCGAGGTCAGAGTATTCAAACTACAGAAACAAACCTACTTTAGTCCGATATATCTGTTGAGTTATGCTAATAATAATAATAATAATAATAATAACTACAAAAACAAAACAAATTTGAATATCTGAATTTAATAATAGTAAATTTTATTTGCTTTTCAGATTACCAAATTATAATTATACATGAGAAGTGATTAATCATTTTGAAATAACTTGTTAATACTATATGCAATGAATATTATCTTCATACTGGCTTCTTAAAAATAGTATAGATCGTAGATTATATGAATTAATTTTTCAAAGGAATTTTGCATTTTCCAAGATATACGGTTATTTTCGAGATACATCTTTACTAATGAATCGTATAATTTCATTTTTCAACAAATATTCGGGAAGATATAATAAATATAGCAATCTCACCTTTAGTAACAAACCAGATATCTCGGAAAATTCACCATCTAAAATTTTTTTGAATTATCAGACTAACGATGTCGTTTACTTTCAACAGTAGCCATCTTGGCTTGTCACGTGTTGTTGTAACGTCATTTCTTGCCACGTGCTTTAATTTGACCAATAGGCATTTTACCAGGAACACGAATAACAATCATAGTATCAGTTCTTCCTGTCAGTAAACATCGCTAACAAAAGTTGTGGTGGAACGATCTGTTGTTACTGATCGTTGTTACACTGACAATGTCGTTTACTGACAGTAGTGTTCGACCCTAAAACTTGCAGCATAACATAAACAAAGAAGCATGAATTGCTTCAATGCTTCACAGATATATGATAGGCTTATATCTACCTTATAGAATATTAAAAAGGAGATTATAGAAATATGATGATGAAAAATATGAACACACGGTAAATAATTCATTATATGTTGAATACTAATTGTATCTGAAAGGCTTAGAAAAAAACTGCTAAATCCGTTTTCTTAAGTGTTTGGGATAGCTTATTTTATATGGACAAATGGACAACTCCTACATCTTTCTTAATTAAAAGAGATTGCTCTATATTAACTCTTGACTTTCATGATATGGAGCCACACTAAAGGTGGCTGCATATCATGAAAGTCAAGCCAAGTCAAGATGGGATGTGGCTCAAAAGCTGCAACTTGGCCACCGTGGGTATATACGTTATCTAAATATCTGTTTTTACTTAATTCTTCTAGTTTTATAAAATTTAATAATTTATTCTATTAAAATATTCATGGTATAGTGAACAGGAAGTTTATTGGATGAGTAAAGAATTGATTTTTGCTATTTATTAAAGTAAATATCATCCAAAGCGCAGTGACATCTTACCCCGAATATTCGGGATAAGATCACTAACTGTAATTTTTTTTTTTTTTAATTATAAATCATGACCCAGTTGTTAGCGCAGTGACATCTTACCCCGAATATTCGGGATAAGATCACTAACTGTAATTTTTTTTTTAAATTATAAATCATGACCCAGTTGTTATTTCAAAGTTTTTGATTGAGTCATATATGCAAAACATTTGTAAGTTTAAGTACAAAAATTATGAAATGAAAATATTCAAATTTAATATGAGTTTTAGGATCAGAAAGAAAAAGTTGATCAACTTCCCCCGATTCACTATAATAGCTTGACTTACCTGTTAAATTCCATAAAAATACTTCAAAAATTATCAGAGAGAGAAATCTTTGAAGTTTGAAACTACTCCATTTTCATATGATTAAAAATAATATAGTTTTTTCATATTATGATATGTAGAAAAAACTACATATGAAAATCATATGTAGTTTTTCAAGAGGAATTCGAGCCCGGCCCATTGAATCCCTTCTTTTAACTATCTGGTTGATCCTACTAATAAGTGTTGACAACCTGTAATGGGCTCTAAAAATGGCCGCCGCCAGATAATGCATATCCTTTGTGAGATATGGCGACTTAATCTGAAATAATCTAACTAATCTAACCTTAAAAGTTTGAATGTTCTCTATTTTTACATGGTTGCAACTAGATGGTTTTTTTTCTATGTGATTTAACTCTGCTTTTCATCCAATAGTTACTAAACGGTGGGACATTTCTATGTCTACCGCGGGTGATTCACACTCCTCTGGAGTCAGCCATCAAATGGAGGATGTTCAAGATCGGGTCCGGATCCCTCCTGAAAAAATTGGAGATGTAGGACTCGCGAATTGTACTCGGATCCTCCAAGATGAAGTACAACACGCTTCCACTGCAACCATCAGGGGCCCTAGTCTCGAGTTTATCGTGTTACACGCATTCGTGTTAGCAGTATCACGTGACACCAACTCCCATGTTTAGACAGAATTGATAGGGAGTTAGCAGTATCACGTGACATCAACACGAATGCGTTGTAACACGATAAACGCGAGACTAGGACCCCAGGTCGACGAAACTACACGGTTAATTGATGCGGCATTAAGGTTATATTTAGACCTAATTACTGAACATTAATATCAAATTTCATTAAAATTTATTGATTAATTAAAAATTATTAGTGGGGACACAATGATAGGCAGAAAGAGGGCACAGTAAATCTTATAATCCTCGAGAATGCATTTTTTTTCGAATGGTACATGAAAACGCTCTTAAAATCCAATATTGGGTAGAATTGCTCAAATCGGCATAATGCAGCAAAGACAATTATATAAGTTGATATCCAATAAAACCTCTTAACTTTGTGTCCAACTGAAAACACAATAAAAATATTCATACAAAAGCATCATCTACAACATTATAACTATTTATGAGTTAAATTAATGATATATTTTTTTCAAATGTAATAAGGTTTTAAATAAATTTACATAGTATTGTCTTGTTTTTATTAGCTCCATTGATGGTTTTTTTCCCGATGACGTTTCTACTTCCGGATTATTTGGGAAAATGTTTCGATCCTCATAATGATGCTAGTTATCTGTTCGACTTGAATATATATCATATCATCTATCGAAAACAAAAATATACTGCTAAAAATAAAATTTTAAAGTTTCTCTCTTAATTCTGTTCGACTTGAATATATATCATATCATCTATCGAAAACAAAAATATACTGCTAAAAAAAAAAAATTTTTAAAGTTTCTCTCTTAATTACTTGTAAATGTCAAAATTTATTTAAGAATAGTCGGTTTAACAAGAATTATTTATAGAGATTTCTGATGATTTTATGATGATCCGAATAACCAAATCAATAAAAGTATTCGTTTTAATAAATAAAAACGAAGACAATTACATAAATATTAATCAATTAGACACAAAAACATCGTTTAAATTTGCATGAATAAGTAAAATATTGTTCTGCTAATGAACTTTTTCGAGAATCGACTTTTCGGAAATAAAAAAGCCAACAATTCCCCGATCGCATTATTTTATAATGACTCGTTACGCTTTTAACACAGCTAAAAGTTAATATTTTAAAACAATTTTCCAGGAAATAATTAAAATATTTATTTTCACATAATGCAGAATGGATGTTTTTTTTTTTTTTCTAATATACGTATAATTTTATAAAATTTTGATACTAATTAATTGACTTTTTTTTTTTTTTTTTTTTTCTAATATACGTATAATTTTATAAAATTTTGATACTAATTAATTGACTCTTAAACAGGTGACAGAATCCGAGTTTTTATTTTTTAAACTTTCCAAAAATATCAGATTTTTTTTTCTTGTTTTTTTTCAAATTACGGCGCCAAATTAGAAGGTGCGCTCTGCATTACATCATCGACGTGACGTCAGCGGTGGCATTATATCGTAGAATCGCTCCTCGTCCAGAGCAGCCCGAGTTCTCTACGGGTACTGACGTAGTCGAGTATTCTCTCCCTTCGCTCATAATGGTGTCTGCTAACTTTATGAATGTTTTTTTTACATCATCTGTTATCTTTTAAATTATAGATAAACTTATATTTTATACGTATATATTATTTTGCAGGTGTGTTTTTTCGATTTTAAATAAGTCTGAGCATAAAAGAGATAATAACTTTTATCGAAAATGGGTTGCGCCGGTTCGTCTGTAACCAAAACCGACGGAAAAAATAAGAGTCAAGATGCCATGAGCAATGCCGAGAAATGTAAGTATTCAAGTATACGTTATTTAAATGAATTTTTAAGTTTTGAGTAGCTTTTAACAGTCGCGAAAGAAGATTTTTTGAAGTAGCATTCGACCGAACTGTTGTACATGTTTCTTTCTTTTTTTTTTTTTTTACCAAAATACTATTCCTTAAAATAACTTTAGTTAGTGTCACGGTGATTTAGTTAGTTTTGGCGAGGCACGACACCCACCGACACCTCAGCTGTTGACACAACTAAGATAACGCCTCATTAAACGTGAATTTAATGAGATAACAATGCCTACATCGAATTCTATCCCATGCCAGGAAAAAATCGGAATTTTAACAATTTTATAATCATTAAATATCGAATATATCCTTCGATACAGTCGTCAAACTTTCGTTCTAATCGGTACTTTTGACACCTTCCCGCTAAAATAAGTTTTCGCATTGAACGAATGCCTTGTATACGTTTATAGAGGTAGCGACTATTTTAAGCCAAAATGCGTCCACAGAAAAAAGAAAAAAAAAAAGAGACGATTGTAGGAAATAGCATTGAACTTCCTCTGTGACCTTTCCAGTTAGTTGTTCTTTTTTTTCAAGTTGATGCGTAAATATTAAGCAAATTTGTTAGATAAGTTATCAATCCTTTATCCTCTGAAGCGGATTTTAACGTTTAATTCACGCTCGAAAAACAAATATCAAATTTTATTTAATTTTTACTAAATTTCGAATGAATATCGTCTGATGAGAGTAATAATTTTTTTTTTATTTGGAAGAGTTTTTAAATAATTACACAAGACAGAAATACACACGAAACGACTAAATTATTAATTCATCATGCGCGAAGATAAGATACGAACTTTACATTTTCTTAAAAATTATTGTTTTTATTTTAAGTAGGATTAAAACGTCGTATATTTAGAGAATAATTAATGCGTTTTAATATTTATTACATTGCTTATTAAATATTTAACTCGAATTATAAATGCGGTAACAGAAAGAGAGAGCGAGAGAGAGAAATTTCGTGTTTGAGACACAATCCGGAAAGAAGTTTTGACTTATTTTATTATAAAAGGATAATGGCCGTGACTCTTTGCTAACAGCTTTGTCGTGTAAGCAAAGTCTTTACTAAGTCGCTTTCACTTTTTATGAACGTTACATGTCATCTTATAGAATAGGGGAAAAAAAATTCATTCGCGACGAAAAAAGCCTTTTTCCAGTTTCTGTAGAAGGATTTTTCGGATTTACAGAATTCGGAATTTTAGAGATTTTAAATGATTCTGTCAGTCATGTTTCTATTGTCTGAAAGAATAATAATTTTTACGATTTTTGACCTTTTCTAAAAAGTGAAGATTTTTTTTAGAAATGTTTCGAATGGGAAGATTTTCTGGATTTTGTGAGCGAATCTCTTACATATAATTATTATTTTTTTCTTCCTTCTTCACTTTCTTCGTGACTAAAAAATTGTAATATCCGGGACTTCCCGTTGTAAGCAATTTCTGCGTTGCTTAGAAACCAATGGTAGCAATAGAGTTTGTACAGTCCGAAGTTTGGTTTGATGTGTTTGAGGAAACGTTTTGTTTGTTCGTTTTTCTTAAAGAGTCGAATGCTTTAGATGTTCGCAATCGATAAACATTCTTTTTTTCCGTCCAGAAAAACGCAGATTTCTATATTATGGAGAAAATTATCTACATAAAACTACACGTAGACAGACAAGAAGCACATAACACACAAAATTATTTGGATTAAACGCGTAACTTGGACGTAATAAATAATAAAAAAATGCACTCAAACAGATTACATTTTGCTGAAAACGATTTTATTTTGTTATAAATGCAGACGTTTCTTAAAATAATATGCAATACACTTATCTGTAGGGATTAGTTTCGTAAATATTAAAGAAAATTATCGTGTTCTTTGTTCTCGCATTCATGTTTTTCCTTTTTATCAATTTCGGTATCATTCGCCAAATAAACTTCTGTAAATAATGTTTCTTTGTACAGATGCTACCTATCATTCAATCAATAAATCGTCGTCTATGTGTCTTGTCATTACGGACTCGCTACAGAGCGGTAACATCAATATAACCACAACAGTTTTAGTTTTTTTTTTATTACTGTAAACAGTCGGCATTCTATAGAATAGCAGCTGAATATAGGAAGCCGATTTGTAATTTTAAATGGAAATTATGATCCACAAATTATTTTGCGGGAAGTGAATGATGTAGAAACATTTTGCTCTGGTTATAGAAAGGAAAAAAAATTACTTTATACAAATATTTGATTTAATTAAGTCACAAAAAATTATGATTTATAACACTTAATATCAATTTATTGATCTTTCTCAGCATTTTACATTGTTGCAATAGTTGTAAACTCGGGAATAATTAAATTATTACAACGAGAGATTGCGTCATTAATGATGAATTCCAAAAGTAATTATTTACGAATCATTCCTTATTGAAATATCGAAGTTTGCAACTTTCGTGTCAGACACGAAAATCTTCCGGACGACAAAGAAAAATCTCCATAATTAACCGAGTTCTGCGGACTGTTAATAATTGTCGTTAGTCAACTTTTACTCTTTTAATGCAACCGAGAGTAGTAGACAATATAAGACGGCCTTGGATGACATTCAACTTGGAATCGATTCAAAAAACTCTTCCCTTTTTACTTCTCCTCTTCCATCATTTTTACTTTATACGAATTTTTGTCTGTAATCCGAATCTTTATTAGTTTTTCCCCCTGCTTAATATCGTCTCCCTTTAAATACCGTAATTATAATTTAGAGACGAAAATCGTTAAATTCGTCACCGAGTTCGATGTCTTAACTCTTTTTTTTTTTTTTGCGCGTAGTTGACGAAGCAGAGTAATTTTTGTATTATTACTACGTGTCTTTGCAATTTCTAATAATTTATTCAAACTGTTTGTCAGCATATTTTACCCGTCTTTCGATTTTCGATAACAATAAGTGCTCGTTTTAGCGTATATTAACGAGTTTGTTTAATGCATTAAAACGTACTTGGAGAATATGACAAATATTTTGAAACGTAGCGGTAAAATGATGATTGATTATATTAACGATTTAATTATTCGTAATTAAATGATGTTTAGCAGAAACTGTGTTTGTATACCACATATATATATATATCTAAAGGTGAGGAATAAATTTTGATAACGGTATATAAAAGATGTGCTTTTGTTCCGTTTTCAAAGAAATATGCAAATTATTCTCTTTAATAGATCTAAATGTGAAAGACTTTTATTGGAAACCACACACTAGGGTTTCAATACGGCCAAAATTTTAATAAATTTGCGGAATTTAATATTTTAAAAATTAATTTTAGCGTATCAAAAACACGGCATTAAGTTCTCTCGCTCGTCAGATTGAATTTTGTGTAGATTTTTACATCTGCAACTGCACTTTTTCTTATGTAGAGCTGTTCGGTTTTCGGCTCACGACGAGCTTTATTAGTCTAATAAATTATTGCATCTCATGGAAAAGTTTGCTAAAGCTTCGATTTGTTTTAACGGATTTTCTTGGATGGTGAACAGAAAAAAAATATTGCATATATTGAGCTATAAATATAAAAAAAAGACACAATAAGCATTAATTCATTTACCATGACGAATTTTGTGTAGGAAGAGCATTAATTAAATGTTGTGTCCATTAACAATCGGAGGAAAACAGAAAATTCGAATCGATTATGTCATTAAACAGTTTTTAAATCGCGCTTTGTTTACAGAATAAAAGTTTACATAATATAATTAAATGTTGTGTCCATTAACAATCGGAGGAAAACAGAAAATTCGAATCGATTATGTAATTAAACAGTTTTTAAATCGCGCTTTGTTTACAGAATAAAAGTTTATGTAATGTAAAATGCAACAGAATAGAAGAATTCTCATTATTCTACAGATTTTGAACGATAAACATGTCTTAGACTATACATCATCACTTATTAAAAATGTTTTAGGTTATTTTTAAGTTAAAAATCAAATATTAATGCTTCAATGATCATCAAATATTAATAATTTATTAGAGTAAAATATATTAAAAAAAAATCAACAAAGAAAAAGAAATTACGTTTGCGTGTGGAACGAAGTAATAGTATACACGATTCTCACGACAATGATAAAATTAAAATTTTTATGTAATGTAATCTTTTCATAATTTAATTTCTCACTATTTTTTCTGATAGTTACTTTAACTAGTTTAGATTTAATATATTTATTGCAAAATATTTTGTTAATATCATCATTCCGAAGATTGATAAACCGAATAAAAGGACAAAAATATATATATATCTAAACACGATTCTTTTATTGCAAAAATCACTGTTACTCTATTGTACTTGCTTGAGGTATTGATTACAGCTTCAAGAAAATCAGGTGCAAATATATATATTTTTTATATAACACATTATTTTCCAATTTTCTAAACAGCGAAAGAATACAGAGGAGATTTTATGATTTTTATGAAACCATCTAAAAAATGAGATATAAAATTTTTACTAATTTTTTTTTCGTAGTAAAGAAGTTTTTAAAAATAGTATACACGTACAATATTTCAGTCTGTGTAGATAAAGCAAAGGGTTATTAACATTTTACAAACGTCCTTTCGACATATCTTTCACTTAACGCCCTGTCAAGTATAGGAAAACATGTATGTTAGATAATGAAACAGTGATAATCCTGTTGTTTTCTACTAAATGCAATTTTTTTAAAAATATATTTTTTTAAATGTTTAAAAGATAAAAATCTGTAAATATGACGGAAAATTTATTTCCTGTTAAATTTAATAGCTTAATTATGAGATTCATTCGTAATGGAGAATATAAATTGTTCATTGTTATAATAATTAATTCGGGTGAAAAATTTTTACAGTATATATTTTAGTTTTATATGTTAAACTCTTCATTTGAACGAGTAATTTATAAATTAGTGTATAAATATAAGCGTTACGCGTATAAAATTCACTATCTTCTCATTATCTTATCAGACAGTTATGAGAGTATTAAAAAGATGATGATAATAATAATAATAAATTTAAACTTAGAGAATAAATTCAAATTGTTGCTCGAATTATTGTATAGGTATTGTGCATCCTGTTCAATAATTCAGTATAAGAATAGTTAAAAATGTTATTTAAAATATGATACTTCTATAAAATGGACGAAAAATATCTCCCGTACCTCCTAAAACATCTTTTAACACGGAATTGCTGATGTAAATCGATGTAAAGGTAAGCCAAAGTCTGAACTATATGATATATGGAATTCTTAATACTGTACTATAAGAAAACTAGTTAGATAAAAAGCTTTTCTGAACTATATTTCTTCATTTTTTCGGATGAATTGTAAATCGGAACACGATTCTGTACGCTATCTGCAGTCGAACCAGACTGTTGAGCACTATATAGTTTTTTTTATTTTCGATTGAAGTTTCGAGATTGATTTCCAGATCACAATCCTTAGGATTTTTTCGCAAGGATTCTTCCTAGTCTATTAATCTCCAATTTTCTCCTCCGACTGATTCTATCACGGATGTGCCTGGCTGTGAAGTGTAGGCGTATTTACGGATATGAAAAAAGGCGCAAAACAATCAAAATGACAGTAAAGGATGTGATCTGAGGAGATTTAATTAGTTTAATCATACTTCTACTTGCTGAGACTTTATCTACTTAAATAATAGCTTGTTATAGATAAAGTAAGTATATTGTAAGGATTCATCAACCACCAAATATCACCAAAACATCAAACACCAAATATCTTTCCCCCTTCCACTTTTTATATTGTTCTCATTCCATTCCGTTTTTATTTCTTATTTTCTCGAACTAATTGCATTAATTTGATAGCTTTTATAATAAATTTATGTTTATACATTACTTTATTTGGCAATGCAACTGTGAATAAAACGAACTGTACTTTCTCTACACGATATCATTGCAATAAAACGCATATATATTAGAAAACTCGCTGCAATATACGCATCTCTATTGCATGATATTGTTTTATCATCTTAGCTAGCAATTTTCTGGAGGTTATTGTTTCATTTATTTTATACGAGCAACTCTTTGTTCTCTTATATTAGGCATGAAATGTATACTAAGTTATTCATATCAATCGAAAAGCTGGTAAAGCTGTTTCTTTCTTTTCTAGAAAATCTAGAATCGAATCTCGTAGTCATTTTTCTAAAGTTTTCTCGATAAAATCTGAGCGTGGGATCGATTCTCACTTATAACAATTGAATCTGCAATAATGCCAGTTATATATTGCCTACCTAAGAAATTTTTTAAGTAAATCTTCAACATTTAAATCGTAACTAGATGCTCTTATTTTTTCTAAATGTTATTAATACAGAGAACATAAATATTTCATAAAAATGAATTTTTAGTAAATAATAAAAAAATGGTGTGCTATTTGTGCCATGTTATTTCACTAGTAGATAGGTGAATGAGAATGTCCTTTGATGCCATCGTATCACGAGTCTACTAATTTAGAAAATAAAAAATGTGCTATTTGTGCCATGTTATTTCACTAGTAGATAGGTGAATGAGAATGTCCTTTGATGCAGTTTACTCCATCGTATCACGAGTCTACTAATTTAGAAAATAAAAAAATTAACGATTAGCCGTTGATACACAATCCAATAAACAAAATTCAATAATATTTAATTAATTAATTGTTAGAAATATCATTTTATGGAAGTTTGTTTACAGTAACAAATGAGAGCATCGTACTGTATCGGCCATTCAATGGCCATCCATATTGCCAATTCTTCTAGAAAAATATTTTTTTTAACAAGATACAATCGTCAAAGGACCTTATTATTCGCAGCAATTGTTAAATGGAAGTAAAACGAAAAGCAATCAACGGAATTATTTATAAAATTTTATTTTTGTCGTCTTCTGATGTGGTTTATTTATATGCTTCAATTTTTCACGTGTTTTATTCTAATAGATTAAGTTATGAATAAAAAATAATCATTTATTTATTTTATAGATTGCATCTTGCATTATTTATGCGTTATTCGTGGCGTAAACATAATTTATGTTAGCTGTAACAGTACGTGTTAAAATGATAACAGTTGCGCGACACATTTTTCGTTGCGAATCAATATGGCGTCGTTTACCGATTATCTTAATTAACCTTGTTTGTTGGCTTTTGGTTAAAAATTTAAATTTATTTATTAAATGATAACAGTTGCGCGACACATTTTTCGTTGCGAATCAATATGGCGTCGTTTACCGAATATCTTAATTAACCTTGTTTGTTGGCTTTTGGTTAAAAATTAAAATTTATTTATTTTTTTTTTTTATGTAAAATAATCTATTCTTCGTTTTAAAATTAAAATTGCATGATTAATGCGTTTTTTGCAAATTAAAAATATTTAATTTTTGTAAATTAATTTAAAAACGTTGTTTAGTTTCGTGTAATTTTTTTTAACTTAAATATCTGTAAGAATTAAAAAAAGTGAAATTAAATTATTTTTAACAAATTTTACCGATTGCAAGCTTTATTCGTGTCTACGAGAACTTTAAATAATAATAATAATAAATTTTTTGGTTGATTAAGCTATGATACCTTCACTTTAAAATTGAATTAAAAAATTATATTTAATTATAAAATGATAAAGTAAACCAGATAAAAATTCTTTTTTCATAAAACGAGACTTTAAGAATACATATTTTTGAATTCTTTTATTGAATCGGTTTGAAAGAGTTATATTTTCGTATCACGATAACTTACTGAAAGAAAATGTAATTTTAGAAATATGAGAACAACAACAATAAAAAAAAAAAAAAAAAAAATATTCGATAAGTCGACAAAAATCACGAAAAGTTATCAAAAGTTTGAAACTAGATTTGTAGAAAATTTTCCCACTTTCGAAATGTTTTTAAATTTAACAAGTCATTATTTTTTTATTTATTTACTTTTGATAGGAAGAAATCAAAACAAACAAAATTCTTCTTCGTTCTTCAAGAAATATTTAAAGAAAATTTAGTATTGCTTATAATCTGCTTATAAAGTTTTTGTCTCATCATCACCATTCACTGCTGAATATATATGCTTCTTTTGTTTCCAGATGTATCTATCTTGTGCAGTCTGCATCCACTGGGAACCAATTACTTTTCTTACATGTTTTTGTCTAGGGAAAAATACAAACTATCAAAATAACTTTAGGTCGTAGTTAATTTATACTGAGCGTATAATTTTTATTAATAATCAAATTTTCAAAATTTGTTAGATAAAAGTTTTTATATCATACCTACTACGGGATATTTATTATTATTAATGGTTTCTGCATTTAAGTTGTCACAAATATTGTACAATAAACTTGCTAAATATTGATTTATGCAGTCTCGTGATGATGATAAAACTCTTCAGCCAACAAGAAAGGATAGCTCAAATGAAACAAAATTCTGAATTGGATCCACATTAGATCATCTATTCGGAAAAATATAGAATCTGTGATAATAAATGTAGGCCTACTATATATCTTGAATTTAACAAGTTAACTGTTATCTAAAAATTCTGCTATAATTTATTCTATTCCTTTTAAACATTGCGATTTAAAATTCATAATAAATAGTAAAATTTTTTATCGCCTATTATTTTAATTTATTTAATCATTATGATATCAAAAATAATAATAATAACATGTGATACAGCGCGTTAAGCTATAAAAAATAGTTTTATCCCCCCTTTTTTTTTAATAAAGATTTGCATTAAACTGACATCTTTAATGATACCAAGAATAAAAAATATATTTATATATGAAAAAATCGTGCTAAACAAGAAACATTCCTTTATAATTTAAAATTGATCAGAAAATGTCGCCGATTTTCTAAAAATGTCATTACTAAAAAAAGTTAATGAAAGAAAAAGTTATAAAACTTTCAAAATGTCGTAAATAAATGAACGTTATTTCATCTCTAACTAATCCCATTTAAAATTAAGACGTTATTTATGTCGAATAATGAAGCAATTATCCAGCTTCGTTCAAAATATTTTCATTTTTGGTAAAGGAAAATTCGAACTTAAGTAGGAATATAAAATACCAATTTTAGCCATTTCATGTATAATAATAATAATGGAAGAGAGAGAACTTATTTGGAAATTCGATTTGTCGTCGAAGAGAGCGCTTATCCGATCTACTTAATCTCTAATAGGACTCGGATGGGATCTTGTATATTGAAGCAGTCTGATTATACTGTCTTGTTTCTATGGTAACAAAGGGAGTGACCATCCTTTGTTATGTCAAGCCATTTAATGAATGCCTGTTTTCTCTTCCCAATGCATCGGAATGCTTATGTTAAATAATAATTTATTCCGTAAAGACGTAATTAATAATTATTAATCTGTTCCTTTTGCTTATTAATTTTAATTAGTTAACCTTAAAAACATTTTTTTTTTAATATATTTATTTCTTATGTATTCTACGTGTAAACTGATATATCTGTGCCGTTAGAATCTTAAAATTCTTTGATTTATTATTTCCCATTTGTCATATCTTCCGAATATAACATCCTTCCAAACTCATCTCGATTTAATTCTGAATATTCTAAAAAAATATTAAAACCAAATATTCTTTTAATGTGATTTTTTTAAGGACAGAGCTGTAATAATATATTGCATTTCGAATTTAAGTAAATCCCAGAAGTGTATATTCGCAGAACCAAGAAACTATTGGCATTATTATAGGATAGTTCTGCAACGATTTCTGCTTGAGAGACATTCATCAGAGTCTTTTGATAGAGTTCAGTCATCCTTTATTTTGGTATATTCTGCAATTTTCTGTAGTCAGTCGATCGACAATTGGAACAAAAGCAATTTTCTTTCGTATATACAAAGCGCGATTGATAACAGTGATTTAAAAATTCAATTTATGTAAAAATAAAATTTGTTTGGTTATTATAATTTACCAAATCGACCGGAGACTATATTCATCTACATAATTCTATATTATGACAGAAATATAAATGGTTGCATCTAGTTTATCTCGTGGTTATCCTTCATTTATGATTATAATAATTTTTTTTAATTTTTTTGTGCAAATTTTTGGCAACTTAAGCTACATTAAGTTTAAATTAGTAGTCCGAGTATTGTGTAACAATAAATCATATATAAATTTAGCACAATATTATATTAAAAAACTGGCAGCTGAATGTTGTTCTCTGAAGTGCAACTATATCGACATTCCCTTCTGTGACCAACAAAGAAGTTTCATTTTGATTTAATAATACATTTTGAAATCAAAATATTAGCGTGAACAGTAACTCTTACAAATAAAAAGTTATATTAGTACGTTATATAAAAAATAAAAATTAGGTTAACACGTGGTGTTGCACATAAAACATGCTAGGTTACATTAAACGAGAACAAAATATTATTTTACACACAGATACAGTACCTCGTTTGATGTTCATAAATGCTAAGGTAGTAAATGTTATAAAAGCACACGTAATATTCTAATCAAGAAGCAAATTTTCAGCATTTATCTGTGCAAATCGACGATTGCCATTGAGAACTAGTGCTTGTTAGAAGTGCTATTTTATTTTGCACATTGCTTTGAAGAACTTTGTTTACATTAGCTTACACCATTCTTTTAGTAGTCTTGTTTTTATTTTTACTGCTATTATGTGCTAACGTCGAATTACTACTCCCTAGTCTATTATTTGAAATGTCACTGTAAAACTTCAAACAAATCAGTACTGTTTGGATAAAGAAATAATGGAAAGAAATACCAGTTCGTCTCCCAGAGGTATACACGTACATTATATAAAAATTTTTGTTTTCTTTAGTGGAATATGGGGAAAAGATTATTTCTTATTGAATTTTTGGGTATTTTATATTCCATTTATATATTAAATATTACATATTTTTTTTTATAAAAAATATTGATTCAATTCTAAGATGTTTTGAATATAAACTCATAATCTTTTATTTTTACTCCTTATTCCACGTGGAATTTTAATATTTATAGTGAACTCAAATGGCGAGAACGTGAATTTAAATGGGAATATATTGCAAGGATTAATGTGCATTAAAGTATTCCATACCTGTTAGGATTCAGTTCAGTTAGACTTGGAGAGTTTAACGACATTTTGCACAGAAGTAAAAGATCAATGATTTAATATGACACGTTCTCGCAAACTATTCTGTAGCCAGAAACGAATTTCGGGAAACGACATAAAGGAATTTTTCTGTACACTTTTCCTATCTGAACATGTTCGTTAAATTTTTTTTCAATAGTAACGTTTTCAGGGGGGGAAAAGGGAAATTATATTATCGCGTGGTTAACTTGATATTTTCAATATTATGCATGCAAGTAAAATTTATAGACCAGCTTATAAGGTCATTATCCCTTTTATCATTTACTTTAAACAATGATTCAGCAAAATGAATGATTTTTAATATCTAATGTAGATTGTTTGTGTAATTTTTAAGAAATATTAAAAGTTAAATTATCATAAAATAAAATAATAAGAAAATCATTTCGAAGACACATATTGCATTATTAATTCATTGTTTTTAAGTTATAGTTTGAACCTGAGTTGCTTGTTGGTCGATTTTTCGAGATTATTTAGAGTGATTTTAACTTAATTATCATTAATCTAAAATTTATGCACATACATAATACAATTAAGTGATAAACTTCAATTTTTCTGTCGTTAATATTTTAAAATGTTGTATATTTTGGTGAATTATTAAAGTGTTTTTGAAACATAATTTAAAATTGTTGGCAATAATAATAATTTGATAGATACTAAAATAAAATTATCTGACACGTGTTTATCATTAATTTAATAATATCGCTGTAGTACTAGAAGTCGAAAATTATATTTGACTCTCTCCGAATCTGTTTCAATAAAAAAAAAATTTAATGATGTAAAACAGTCTTCAGATATTTCTTGCTACTTCAATTCGCTACGTTTTTACTATAATTGATTTTCCTTATTTGCTTATCTTATATATTTTTCTGTCAAATTAAAATGGTGTTTGAATAAGTTACGATCGATGAATTTACATGATAAGTTATTCGTGGAACTATATGTAGTAGATATATATGCACAGATCGAGGAAAATCTTAATGCGACGTAACCTAAGGTAAACAGTCCATTTAGTCGAAAATTAATAATTAATTTCTGTTGAAATGATGATTGTTGCCAGAAACCAAGTCTTGCCAAGAAATCGTTTTTTTTTTTTTTTATTTAACTGATAACAACGAAATAAATTCATTGCCAGCTAGTTACTGTCTGTTATGTTCCTGTGATGATTTAAGAGAAGTTTGTGAATGAAAAAAGTCTACGAAGTTTTGTTTCTTAGCAATAGTTAAGTCTGTTGAAGATTGGTAAGACATAATGCAATTCTGAGAGAAATTTTATATTGATAATTATCAGATTTAACTCTAATTTTTCGAATAATCTTAAAAGAAAATTTAGAAATCGATTCCGTATCTTCAAGAGAAGCTATTATACATGCTGAATAACTGTTTCAGTAATCAGAACGATATAAGATTATCTATCTTTATATCTACGTATGCAATATTAGGATTACATACATTATAATATTGCATACATAGATTATAATATCAGGTCATTCCAAAAGTGATGTCTTTTTTTTGGTACTGTACTTGTTCAAACATGTCTCAGCTTGACTAAACATTAATTTTGAAAACTTTCACAACGTTTGATTCAGAGGAAAATATATACTCGATTAAATTAGAGAGTGATTTATCTTTTATATTCTTCCAAAACTTAATGCTAAAAAAACGATATTACTTTTGGGATGACCTGATAAATATATACTCGATTAAATTAGAGAGTGATTTATCTTTTATATTCTTCCAAAACTTAATGTTAAAAAAACGATATTACTTTTGTGATCTAGAAAATGTCATTGAACAACTTGAAAAGAGATTTCATAGAAAAAGTCCTTGACATATCTTGTGTGACGTCATGCGGTATTTATAAAAGCTATATAGAAATATGCATAAAAATACAAGCTTATGTATAGTGAGTGCTTATAAAGTTATATAACTTTTATCATTGTTGGTGAAGAAATTTAATAAATCATTAAACTACCCATCTGCAGAATTGCCAATAAAAATGTAAACAGACTACCATCAGTAGAAAAGAAAGCCTTTCAAAATTATTTTATTTGATAAAGTGATGACGATTATAGAATCAGAAACTTTGAATATAGAATTCTTCAAAACTTGATTGATTGATTGTAGGAAGGGCTTTAAACACTGCGATCATCAGTGATCTTTTGTGCACCCCCTAACAGGATCACAGTGCCGTAAGTAGTGTACGTAGCGCCTAAGGCAAGGGAACTTGCGCACCCCATTTTTATTTATTTAAAGATAATAATGCTGAAACTGAATTATCTCCATCAAAATGAGTTGATTTTGAATCTGCTGTAAAATATTTGTTTGAACGAGCAAATAGATTTATACAAATCCCCTTTTATTACTTTTCTTTAGGCCTTTCCATGAATTTTCACTGAAGAGGCAGAAATCCAATGAGTCATTGTAAACTTTTACTTTATCAATAAAAATAGCGCCCGTTCTTAACCTGGCTCCTTTGCTTGGGGTACCCTACCCAAGAATTACCTCTTCTAAGAAATAAAATGAAAGAGAAACATAACGCTATGTCTGCGAACGTTTATCGAAAAAAATCATTTGCCCGCAAATAAAGGAAATCAATTAAAAAATTTTCACCCCTAATCAAGCTGCCCCCGTGGCGAACGCCGCTTTCGCCATGTCCTAGTTAAGGGGCTGAAGAATCATCCCATAAGAAGTCCCGTCTTAATCACGAAAGACAGTATCATCATTGGATTGTAAAAAAGATCTTCCTGTGCATGAAATGTAATCTTAGAAGATCATACCTTAGCTCTGAAAAGGCCATACATTCACACAAAACGTGAAGAAAAGTTTCATCTCCTCCCTGACATCATCTACAATTGGGATTATCAGCAATCCCAATTAAGTGAAGATGCCTTCTAAGATGATAGTGCCTCGAAAAGATACTTTAAAACTTAATTTTTTTAATATTTGATTCTTAAAACACGATTTTATGCTACTCTGTATTCTCAAATCCTTCAGAATAATAAAATGTTTGGGCAAAGACAGAAATTCCTAGATGACGATGACATTCTATTTAGTGCATATATAGCAATGAATTATATAAGGTATTATATAATTCATTGCTAGTCTATTCCAAGAGGTGTATGGAAGAATTCAAAAAATATCATTTTTGACATAAACAAGCAGAAAATAAATTCAAATTGATATCAAGAAAAAATGAATCAGCAAAAAGGATTATAAATACAGTACAGATATTCATGTATCCAGAAACTTTCTGCTCTAGCTGTTTTAAAGACAAAATAACGATCTCGTTTAGTGATTAAAAAAGAATTGTGAGTAGCAATATCATCCATGATACCGGATTTGAGAGAATTTGTGCTGAAAAACAAGCCTACCCATTGCATTAAACATATGTTCTATCAATATTTTTCGTTTTTTGTAAGATTTGTTTGATTGTATTAAAAATTATCACACTATAATATATTTTTATGTAAAGAACTTTATTTATACAAAATATCATTTTGTAATATTAAGCTGTAAGTAGAAAATATTTTATAAAATCAGACTGTTATGATATGAGGGGGGCGTAGCAAGTTTTTATGAAAAAAGAGGGAGCAGACACAAAAAGTTTGGAAATCATTGATATAAGGAATAAATTTGGATACGATACTGGAATGAGGGGTGTTACATTTTTTTGTGTCCACTTAAATTACTAATTAAGTATAGTCTATCTTTCATTTTCAAGATGTTGATCGATTGTATAATAATGAATAAAGGTTGACCCAAAATTTCTTAAATTATCAGAATAGTACTGTATATAATTCCTGATATCATCAACCTGCGAGAAATAAAATTTAATAATAATTTCATATGGTTTCTGCTATGAAATTCTATACTTATAAACTTTATTAAAAAAATCAATGTCATTATTATTATTTGTAAAACGAAAAAATTCAGTTAAAAAATCGAAAAATATATCAATTTAAAATTGAATTTTAAATGACATGATTATATGGTTTCATTGATGTTTAAACTTCCTACAAATAAAATGTAATTTTTTTTTTTCCTATATTAAAAAAAAAAAAATATGAATTCAAAACGTTTTCCATTAGGAAAACTCGTTTTAGAGTAACACAATAAATTGAAAACGGTAGAAAATAAGATATATCTATTCATTATCTACAACTTATTAATAGAAAAAATATTTATGAAGAACCGATCTAACATACCGGTAAAATTTAATATAGCATTATCTCTCATAAATTTTCAATAGATTCGTATACAATAGTATTCTCGGAATGTTTTTTCTATAAAATCAAACATTACAGTTTAGTCCCTTTCGAGTAAAGTTTCGATATTATATAATTTACAAGATATATCAATCCCGCTACAAATCTCTTTTGGCATTTCTATGAGAAGAAAGTCGAATGACTCTTTATTGTTATAATTTTCTCCATTGAAACTTTTTAAATCAAAAGTATCGATGATCTGCTAAATATTTTCAGGAAATTTTATTGTATGCTCGTATAAACGCTACCAATTTTTATAATCTATGTTTTAATAGCGTCATTATAAACAGATGATATATATTTTTATATTTATGAGGGGGGGAATCTTCCACTTATTATATTTTATCCATTAAATCAGTTAAAAAAAAAACTTCGACTCATAATGATGATGACCATGATAAAGAAATCTTCATATTAAACAAATTTTTAGTTTTTTTTTTCCTTATAAAATTTGTTTACGCTAGTTTTAAATATTTTACAGTACGCTCCCGATTATCCGTGTTGCGGATTTTACCCGGGTTATTTTTTATTTTTAATCTTAGATTGGTTTCTTTATTATATCTTAAATAATTGCCGATCAAATATTGCAATAATTTCTCGATGCAAATAAAAAACAATAAATTTTTGTTTGTTTTTTTTCAATAAATAGTAAAATATTTGTATATATACAATTTATTTATTTTTTAATTTATAAATTGCCGTTTTATGTAATAATTAAAGGCATGTTGTCCATAATTCCATTATTTTTTTTTTAATATTTTGCTAGGGAAATTAATTTCCCTATTCATCGGGAGTCTACTGTATTGCGAAATTTAAAAATAATTAATTACTGTAATACGATTTTCCAATAATTAGTGAATTAATTAACGAATTATTTATTATAAAATAGAATATTTAAATATTATGTAGTAGTAGTAGTAGGACTGCGTGTTTTTTCTTAGATTTTCCTTGGGATTCTTTAGTAATTTTTCTTTATTAACTGATATATTAATTTGGCAATTGTTTATTTATTGAAAATATTTAAATCTTAGATTTTCCTTGGGATTCTTTAGTAATTTTTCTTTATTAACTGATATATTAATTAGGCAATTGTTTATTTATTGAAAATATTTAAAAAAAAATCTGTTTAAGTATCCGATCAAGTTTTTAAAAGAATGAAAAATAGTTACATTCAATAAGTATGGTGTTAAAAATAAACATAGACTTCATTTTGACAAGAGCAATTATCTATAAGACAGATTTTACTTTAAACTTCAAAACTTTGGAATTAGCTCAATTCAATAGTGGTGAAAAAAGAACATTTCGACATTTAAACTCTCTCGAAATTATATTATTTTAGTAACCAGGATTTTTACTTCTGCTATACTGTTTTTACTACTACTTTTTGCGTGTCCTGACTCGAACTGTAAAAAAATATATATAATATTTTTTTTTTTCTCTCTCAGTGCTTTTTCTGCGAAAATAAAATAGAATTGGTGATTAAAGAGTATCTCCACTTTATTTTCTCAGGAAACTCGAGCAGTCATTTTGTGAGAGATACAAAATTAAAATTCTCGCGTGAGAAAAGTGATGAATAATAAAATAAAAAAAAAAAAAATCTGAGAGTTGATTTTTTTTTTTTATACTGTACGAGATATATAATTTTATATTAAAGTAAATTAAATACCAGTACTTTAATAATTAAAAATTCTGTTTTAAGCTGCAAGAAAGTTTTAAATTTGTTTCGATTAATTTCACAAAAAAATAAAAACTAAATCCATAACTTAAAGTTGTTGGCCTACTCTGAAATGATACTCCAGTTAGAAAACTTATTAAAGAAGTTTTATCTCCGAAAAAAATCGACATTCTGAGAAAATAATTCTTTCTGCAATTTTTTTTTTTTTTTTTTTTTTTTTTTTTTTTTTTTTTTTTTTTGCAATTTTTTTTTTTTTTTTTTATATATGCGTATAGTTTTTTTATTGAAAATTCGAAAGGATAAAATTTTGTCGTGTGTCTAAAATATAATTTCACTCGACTCGTCGCCATTTTAATAATGAATCCGTGCATTTTAATCATAATTTATGCATATTTAATGGAGCGATACATTTTCGATAATTATGAACATTATGAAGAGCGATGGCTACAAACGATGTTTGTCGAGAATCCCGCTTCTCCCATTTAGCCATAATAAATGGGAAAAAATATTCTTCTTAAATTTCTTTTTTTTTTTTTCAGATGAATTTTATTTTTTTCTTTTATTACAATAAATAATAGTCTTTTAAAAAAAAAAACAGAATATTTAATTTTAATCGACGAAAATAGCTTGTTTTATCAGTTAATCTTTCACGTTAACAGTTACTTCCAGATGTAGCTTTGATTCCCATTTATAATGGAAGAAACTATGCGGATATTCGGAAATTTGCTGTAATTTTCGTTTAGGTTCGGGTGTGGTTGTACAAACTTATCATTTTGCTGCCAACAGGCCGGTTCTTTGCTAATAATTGATTGAAAAGAATCGATTGAAGAATAAAATGAGGCGAAAGAGAAGTCTCTTCTGAGATGCATTCGGTAGATCTATATTTGTTTAATTCTCTTGTTTAGAGTACTCGTTAAATGGAGATTACGTTGAAAAATTTTACAAAAAGATGAAGTCTTTCTAGGAAATGCGATGCCTGCAATAATCTGAAATTTTGAGACATACGCATTATATACATGCATAATATTGGGTAATTTAAAGTATAAATATAATAATTCAAAAAAATACGGGCATAAATTATGTTTGAGTTTTTCCCCCCTCTGTTTTTATATCGAAAATGATACGAAATTAATTTTTAATCTTGTCATTATTTACTGCATAATGCATATCTGTATAGCTTCAGTTAGGTGATATCAATAGTAATTGCTTCGAAAGTATAATAAATGGCGACTTTTATGTTCAATGTTTCCATTCTTAATGTTGTTTCTTTCAAGTAGAATTATCCAGAGAGATTTTTGTCGACTGAAAATTTTCTTTTCAATATAAATTATTTATAATACAAGTAAGAAAACAAATCTAAGAGAGATCTACCCTGAAAAACTTTAATTAAGTCTGAATGGTATTAGGTTTTTTTTTTTAGACTTGTTTTCTTGTTCTATAGTAATGTATACTGACAGATTCAGAAATGGTATGGTTATCGGATAAATTATTTATATTTAAAAAAAAAAATACGAAATTTATGTTTTAAAATTGCATTTACTTAAGGGATATGAAAGAGAATCCACATAATAAATTTTTAAAAATATTTATTTTTGCATTAAAAAGTCTAATTATATATATATAAATTTTTGTCACGAAATTTAAAATATTACAAAAAAAAAAAATAATTGAATTTTTCAACTGTTGTTCTTTTCTAAGATGGCGATATATTTTAGGAAACAATTTTAGAATGAATATGTCGTCATTCACTTGCGAGAATAGTTTCAAAGTAAAAGAGTTGGGATGACAGGAATTTCTTTAAGAGCTGTCATGGTCGAAAAAAATTATTTAGACCATACTATAAAAAATTAAAGGAAGGTCATATAGCAAGTAACCGTTTATTACTTTCCTTTAACTATAATTCATTTTAGCTGTCGGTCTGTATCCACATATTTTTGAAATAAACTCTTATTTGTAGTTTCGCAGTTATAAATGTGTTCCCAGTCCAGTCTGGATGTACAGAATTATTTAATTTTTGAACGGCGCCTAGCTTGTAACAGAACCCGGTCTGTATCCACATATTTTTGAAATAAACTCTTATTTGTAGTTTCGCAGTTATAAATGGTGTTCCCAGTCCAGTCTGGATGTATAGAATTATTTAATTTTTGAACGGCGCCTAGCTTGTAACAGAACTACTTGGACTTCAAAAATTTCTAGGCCTATAGCTTCAGTAATAAAGAATGAATCTTTAAAATTTATATAGCCTCTACGATGTTTTCTTGTTAGGATATTTTTCAAACGAATAATAAAGCGAATATATGAGATGTTTTTTTATTTTTATTTTTATTTTTTTCATAGCATAAAGGTCAAAAGTTATACGATCTAGAAAGAAAAATATATATTTTTTTGAATAATTTGTATTGCAGTGTTTAATATAGAAATTTCAAAATTAAATTTTTATTTTCAATTAAATGTTTACAATTAAATATATTGTTAATTAATTCGTAACAATACTTCTATATATATATCAAAATTATTTAAGTCGAAAATATATTTGTTTGCCTTATAAATCCTTTGGAAATTGGGAATTCTTTGAAAAACTCAATTTCCAAAGGATCGATTCTCAAAATTATTTAAGTCGAAAATATATTTGTTTGCCTTATAAATCCTTTGGAAATTGGGAATTCTTTTGAAAACCCCAGTTTCCAAAATGTCGATCCTTTGGAAATTCTATGGAATCCTTTCGAAATTGGGAATTCTTTTGGAAAGTCTTTGGAATCCTTTGGAAATATGGAATTCTTTGAAAACCTCAATTTCCAAAGGGTCGATCCTTTGGTAATGCTTTAGAATCCTTTGGAAATTGTGGCCATAAATTGTAAAATATTTAATACATAGATTTATATAAAAATGAACGGTTTAGTCCTCCATAATCTATATATTCAAAATCGTTTTTACATAAATATTCTAATGTGTTTTTATCATTTCCGACATTAAAAGTTATTAATTTGACTTTTTTCATAATTTAATTTCTGTTTTAATTAACGAATTCATATTTATAATTTATTAATTTCCGCTCTTCTCTGTTAGCCATAACGCCATTACATAACTTTCAGAAATAGGGTGTCGACCGGGAAGAAGTTTTTTTATTTATTTAAATATTAAAGAAAAAGGGAGGAGAAAAAAAAATCGAACTACGAAACAGTTTAACTTTTCTTTTTTAAACGTTATCGATCATTTACCATTTAAACATTATCAAACTTAATCCAACAAATAATCTATCAAAAAAAAAAAAAATCTATAATCGATGCCACTACGACAAAGAGATCGTTTCGGGATAATTGATGAAACGTTAGATGTGTCTAAAAAAGAGATAACTTATATCATTTATGGTTATACATTTATTATAACTGGATGTATAACGCGTAATACGTTGTTTCCGTCGGAAAATAATTCGAGAAACTTTTTTTTTTTTTGACGCTTAATAGAGCCAATAAAAATGTGACTTCGAAAAAAGCAGTAAACTCATTGATATGGTAACACGATTTCTTACCTTATTAATTTAATTACGGAATTTTAATTTAAAATTAATTAATTTAGAAATTTGTAGATTGCGTAAACAAAAGCGGATCAAATATCATTAAAACTGATATAAGTTTTTTCCTCCTCCTATAAACTCAGAAGTCATTCTCTAATTTTTTTTTGCCATTCTTAATTCCTTAATCTATCTTATAAAATACAGAAATTTAAGATATCAATATATATATTCGTATATATCAGCGGCAGTTCTAGATATTTTGTCACCTGAGGTAACATTAGAAAATGGCGCCCCTTCCACTCTTCATTCATGCACATTAATATACAAACATATCTACTATTTTGGAACTGGGAATGTAATTACGTCAGATGCATAGTGTCTGAGAAATATTTAAAAGAAGTTATTGATTTTTTTTTAAAGTAACAAATATTTAACAAAATACTACCAAACAGTAAGGGCAACTATGAAGTCTGATTGCTGAAAGTAACCTATCAAAAAAGGAAAAGAAAACACTATCAACCATCCGTTCTAACAGCTATAAAAATGTAGCAAATGGAGAACGATTGGAAAGAAAGCGGATATCAAGCCTTGGGTAATGCCAGATTACCCAAAGTAGGAATATGCAGGAAATAAAGTAACGAAAATGATAGAAGTTGTTTCAGCAATCAGACTGAGGAAACTTGATGATGTTTATATAAAAGAGACGCGTTTAAAGAATGCTGTTTGATGGGCCATATTTGTCAGAGCATTCAATGAAGCATGTTTTTGTAAGGTTAGTTATATCCTGATTTTTAATAGCATATTCAGTTGTATATTCAGTTGTATAGCAATGAGTTGTTCGTGAAAATATGTGATTAGCTTTCTTTGCCATGAATCAAAGAGTTTACAATCATATATAATATGTTCAACAGTGTCGTCTTCTCCAGTCCCACAATTACAGTGTGAATTTTGTATTATTTTAAACCTATTCAAATAAAA